>OZ021726.1:6202407-6214907 GCA_963978545.1 Linyphia triangularis
ATATATATCCTTTGACAAAAAAAAAATTATCATTTAAAGTTGAGCCAAGTTGGCAAAAAATATTACATTTATGATGACGTAACATTTATTGCCAACTTGGCTGACTTTTAAAAAATAAAATACATTGACGCCTGGAAAGGCAAATCGTCTGCAACCTTCGTAATTGAAAATCAAAGAGTGGTGGGTTACCAGACAAAAAATAATGTTCATTACTTGGCAAGTCATGATATATTTGGCAATCGGATTTAGTTCAACTCCTTCAAAGTCGATTTTTGGATAATTTCGTCCATTTTTGCCCAAGCGGACCAGGGGATTCGTAATCTACTAGCACTTCTCTACATTCTAATAAAAATTCAGAATAATATTCGATGAAATACATGAACTTGCAGTCGCCTCTCAGTCTATAGTAATATCTGTCACTCAGAAGAGTAGTTCCCGCAATATAGTCTGGTTGGTGACGGTCGCCATAGAAACGGAACTAGTCTATTTAGAAATGAGGTGATGCAAGCAGGATATAGGAACGGAAATTGTTCCAAGTCGCAAGTGTAGATGTCTTTGTTCTGGAATCCCGTGGAAAACCAGGCTAGTCTTGTTTCTATGACAACACACAACGTCAGACTTCTTGACGGGAGCTGGTCTTGCGATAGACATACAGTACTTTCTTTTATTTACTTCTTGATTGCTTGATGTAGATTAAATATGTCTAAAATATCTCTTTCTAGGGTCCAAGAGGTGACAAAGGAGATCTCGGACCTCCTGTGAGTGTCAAACGTTTATTTAAAACAGGATTGGAACACTATTGAATTTTATTTTTAAAAATAACAAGAGTTTTATTTTCGTTGAAGAAAACTAAAAAAAAAAAAAAAGTTATTTAATATCTAGCCTTAAGATAATTTCCATTCGCATGTCGTTAATTTGTGCTTGAATACTAATTGTCTGCACTCACCACACTGCATGCGTTTCAATTGCACTGACACTGCTCTTTAGCAAACACCTGTTTTTTCACGAGATTAAAAACTAACAACTGCAAAAGGTTTTAATTTAAATTTTGAAAACTATATAATTTGGAACGGTGGGCTTGATATCTTCGTAACAGCCTTACGTGTGTTAATTTATTTTACAAAATAAGCATATTTTTTATAAGTATTGTTATTTAATTATTCAAACAATAATAGGCAATAACATATATTTATACAGTACCAAAAAATACCATCTGATTAAAAATATCATCTGACCTCCAATACCGTAGTACCATAAAAATAGTTTTCCATACAACTGACTTCAGTTAAACTCAAATTTAGCGGGATTTTTTTCCCTTATGCTTTTGTCTAAAAAGTAGCTACTTTTTCATTACACATTCTGCCAAGCTTTTGGTTGATTGTTTTCAGATTATCTGGCGCTGTCAACAACATGAGGGCTATAATGCGCCGAAACATTCGTCATTAGACGAGTCAACATACATTTACAAACACCCATGCCTTACGCGGGACTCGAACCCGCAACCTCTCTGTCTGTAAGCTAGCACGCTAACCACTATACCATTTGGTCTCGGCGCCAAGCTTTTTGAAAGAGAACTTAAACACACGTCGAAACTGAATTATCCATTTCGCCGCGTATTTTGAAAAATAATAAAAGCTTCATCTTGTAACTACAAATTGTTTACCAAATCATTCGCCAACTAAAAAAATATCGCCAAGTGTCATAGATTTATGGTTTCCAAACCACAACAAACATCCATGTCTAAACCCAGGATTCGAATGACACCTTTGGCATGCAGGGCAAGAGCGCTAACCCTACAGTCGTCAATGGGGTCAAAAGATTTTACGAAAGTTAAATGTTCGAAATCAGGCTATAATTCCTTCTTTCGTGCCAAGTATTTATTCAGTCCTTTTGTCTAATTTTATCACAAACCAATCCTAAGCATCGTGGTAATTGATAGACATTTAAAACTTTCAAAGTAGATTCGAAACAAATTATAATGCGATACTTCACAAATATAAGCTTCAATGCAATCCACTTAAATCCGTTGCAAAACACTATTTTTATTGTCAAATTGCAAACATTTAAGTGATGAACCAAATCAATTGTCTATTTAATCAGGATGCATTTCATATTCACAAATCTCAAATGGAATTCCTTATCTTGCTTTACAAGCTTAGTTGAAATTTAAAGTAGTTAGACTTCCAAGTATCAATTTTTATGTCGGGTGATTACATTTGATTGTAGACTGGCCAACGTTTTGCAAAAATTATTCATCAGAAAGCCCTTTCATTATTGTCTTTCTAGTCAAGTTTTCTATTCATTATTGTCTTTAAATTAAGAACAATTCCGACTGTATCGTATTTCATCAATTAGGTTTTTTTTTTTTTTTTTTTTTTTTTTTTTTTTTTTTTTTTTTTTTGCTAGTTAGATCTATTTTAATTGCTGGATTAGTTGATAAATAATTTTTTATATTTTCTTTGAAAATGTTCAACCTTACATCATGTAGTTAAGAAAAAGCACGGTGTTCGTCTTAAATGTAACCATTTTTATTTAAAAAAACTATAAATGTTAACTTTTGATTGGAAAATTTTGCTTTCTGAAAATCAACTAAATTCAAAGGCTTAAATGAAGTTACTTAATTTATACTTCACACTGTGTTATATTGGACCAACTTGTAAATTAATGGTCATTAAGTTTATACGTAATGCATTAATTCATACTTATCTCTCTTCAATATCTTGTTCGATGATTTGAGAGGTAGGCAACAGCATTTCACCAATTGGGAGAATTTGATGTCAGATAGTGAGCTTACTATCCACTTCGCTATCCAATCGCTAGCTTAAACTTGTAAATATATTTTAGCGTCAATTTTTTTTTTTTAATTGTGCAGTATTTTAGAATTTTTTGAAATCAAAAGTGCTTCTGATGATTAATTTATATGGTTGGCAAGTAGGTAGTAGAGTATACTAAACTTCAACTTAACTAGACATCACTTAGACGGTAGATCGTGACAGTGCTCATAGGTATTTAATTCATTTTGGCGGAGTGAAGACATAATTCTCGCCAAACCTTAGAGCCTTTTGTTCTCTATAGGGTTGTGGTTTGGCGAATATTATGCTATCACTCCGCCAAAATGGATTAAATACCTACGAACACTGTGATGATCTACCGTCTAAGTGATGTCTAGTTAAGTTGAAGTTTAGTATAGTTCTGGAAATTCATTATGAAGTCAGTAGTTAGAAAAAGCCAGTTCACTGCCAGCAGGCAAATTCTGAGAAGCGTGACTTCAATTACTACTTCTCCAGTGTCACATTGTAAGTCATAACTACAAATATCACAAATTGTGGTTTCTGGAAAGAAGACGTAAATCTGGCTAACAGATGGCGGAACTCCCTACTTCAAAAGAAAATTTTAAGCGTTTACAACGTATTGTATCAAAACACATTGCATTATAATGCCATCAGAAGTACATCAATTTTTATTCGAAATAAAGATACTTGCCACTCAATTTTAAACCAATTCTTAATTCTCTAGATTTTAAAGATTATGTATTTTTTTCCAAACTCTGAAACACTTTAGTAATCAATTTTTGTCCTCTTCAGGGTCCATATAAAGTGTAAAATTCTGTATAATTTAAAATATATTAAACAATGAAAATCATACTATCTTTTTGCGATTCATGACATTGTTTTGAGCATTTTTGCAAATTACACTAATTATCCATTTCCAATCGATACAGAAATGCATCAGCACCATAACAGCACCTTTATTAGACACTCAGTAGAGACGTAGGTTAGCTGTTAAGCCTCAACTTGATCAACGATAATTGTAAAAATGGGTATTTGATGAGGTACAGTGTGACGACAATTCCATTGACATCATTTGCTTGCAGGGGAGAAAGAGTTTGTGAACTATCTAGACGATAACAATCAATAGTCACTCTCCTTCAGAATTGCCTTCTATCCCTAAACTGGTCCTTTCTTAAAGGCTGATTTACACGTTACCAGGCGATGTACCATTTGAGATCTCCAGTCATGTGACATCAATGATAGCGCCGTGTAAACACACCGATGTCGTAAAGAAGATGTCAGTCACGTGATCACATCTGGCTGGCGTCTCCAGTAGATCAAACTCTTTTTTTATTTAATGACGGGTCAAATCTCACCATCCAATATCTTAAACTCTCCCGTGACTACCGACAGGCTGCGTAACGGTCGCACATGGCTATATTGTTCAAGCTGCTGGTACCGTGTAAAACGTATGACTGGGATTCCTTCGAAGTGGGACAGTGACCTTCCAATCAACTTACCCATTGGCATTCTAGACACTGGCAGCGGATAAATCGACTGTTATGCCGCCTGTCGGTGGAAACGGGAGAGCGTTGGCGATTGGACTGGAGTCACCAGCAAATAAAAAATTTGGTTTTACTGGAGTCACCAGCCAAAGGCGATCACGCGAAAACTTGTCTTCTCTTGTGACTGGAATGAGGCATTTACATGGTGCTAGTGGCTGACATCTAATGGTTCGCTCATGCTGTAATGGTCTTATGCAAGCTGCTGGTACATGTGACATTCCAGTCAACTTACCAGCTGAAGTTCCTTACACTGGTAGAGTGTAAATCAGTTTTCACTACTGCATACTTCTTATTGAATTCGCATTGCGGAGGCAGGGTCAGATAATTCTCAATTGCAATCATCCTTCAACCATTCGATGTGTCAATGTCTTCGCGTAGTAGTTAGATTGGATGGGGTGTGTAGAGCTGTTCTGACTTGTGCCTTTTCAGGGGCCCCGTGGAAAACTCGGAAAGAGGGGTGAGAAGGGAGACAAAGGTGATCAGGTGCGCACCCACACTCTTTCATTTCGCACTCTTTTGTTGTTGTTGTTGATACGGCGGCACTACCTTCAATGTGATCGATCAGGTTTATACAATATCGTGTAACATTAACTGTCTGTTAAAGAAACCCGCATTGTCTATTTTTAAATCTTTTATATTAACTTCGATTTTGCTGGTGGCTGAGTATCTCGATGGCGAGCAAATCCGCAAGTGCCTAATTAACCCCCTTACCGTCATTCAATCGGGCTGAAACTTGGTAGATATATTAGAAGTCGATGACAATGTATTCTATCAAATTTTGGGGGCTGTCACTAAAAGGTCGTTTTTACGGAATACTAATAAACCAACTAGACGTCATCCAATCGCTCTGAAATAGCATTTAACCGATCATTGAAGAAACTCTATTCCTGTTGCCAAAATTGATTTAAAAAATAAATAAATGAATGAATTAATTAATTAATAAATAAATAAATTGTTTTAATCAGAATAAATAAAAGGTGTTTGAATGTGAGTGCATAAATTCTCATTCCTTTTTAATGGATAAATTTTTAAAAGTTGTTTTGCTAGTAGGGATGTTTTTAATATTTAAAATTCGATGAAAATACCAAACACACGCTGACAACAGAAAATGCGCTGTATCAATGAATATAAAAATTAATAATGCATATAAAGGATTTATAATAAAAACAATGCCAAATCAACAAATTTAAACTGTCGTATAATTTTTTATCAAACTGACGGTTCACATTGTTGGTAGTGCCGTTGTTACTGTATGTGTCGAAATATGTGTTGTTATGTGTTTTGTGTGTGTTGGATATTATGTTGATGTTTTTATGCACATTTGTCTTTCCTTTGCACCTCACTGCATGTTCCCCTGTGGTGAACACCAACACTAACATACCCGTCTTAAAATTTATGTGTGCTCATTTTTATATTCTGTTTAGTGACTGTTTTAACACCATGCATGTTAAGAGACTAATTGAACTAATACAACGTAATTAAATATTCAACGAAACACTATTACAAATAGCATTTCTCTTGTCCCGAAACCTTTATTTGCAGATAGTTGATACCTTTATTTATTATATATTTTGCATTGCTTTAAATCAACTTGTTTAAATTAAGATAACACTAGTTTTTTACACAGGAAATATACGTTTTCATTTAACTGTGAATGATGAAATATGGATACAGATAAAAACAAATCTAATACAAACAAATTTTGCTGAGAAACAGTTAAAAATTAAAAGATAGTCCATGTCCAATATTTAACGCAATATTTTGGTCTCCTTATTTCAATTAATTTTATACCAGGTCTTTTCACCATTAATTAATGATCCAGTTTTTATAATTAACTGTTTTTATTGTGAAATAATTGGTGGATTAAGAATAGAACGTGTTTTTTTTTTTTTTTTTTTTTTTTTTTTTTTTTTAATGGGGATTGGTCTGGTTTTACCAAAAGATTGCTTAGTGTTGATTTACTATGAAAATAAAGAGACATTAAAATTATTCAATTATAATCTTCGCCTTTCTAAGAAATTAATAAAGGAATATTCCATTGCTAATTCGAATAGAAGTTACTTTTCACCGGAGTAGATTTATATACACAATTATTTTTACAATGTTTCTTTAATTGGTAAAGGTTATGACCATGAAACCTATATTGCTTGGAAAACAATAGTACATTTCTCAGTTATATTCTTTTTAATTGATAATACATTAATAGAGTTTTACAAATCCATTCGAAAGAATTTTCCTTGTAACTAAATTTTGTAGTCAGTCGTCTATTTTCTCTCAATGAATTGGCATAATTTTTTGGTAAACGATTGCTCAAAAAGAGGCCAGTCAATACTTTTAGAATCTAGACGGAAGAAACAGTTTAAACGGTGAATGCATAGTAAACAAATCGAATTGTCACAATCAAATAGGATTTGATTAGTGCTGTAGAAGTAGCAAGACTGTCAGATACATTCAAAACGAACTTTCTAATTTGTCTTAAATGAAATAGATGAGTTTTGTCGTAAGTATAGTGAGACTGTTATAGACATTCGGAATTTACTTACATATTGCCTCAATTGAAGTGAATTTGAGTAAAGCTCTAGATAGTACTTGCTTATTCCATCAATTGAAGTGAATTTGAGTAAAGCTTGAGAGGGTGCTTGCTAATTGCCTCCATAGAAATGAATTTGAGTAAAGCTGTAGAGGGTACTTGCTTATTCCCTCAATTGAAGTGAATTTGGGTAAAGCTGTAGAGGGTACTTATACTTGTTACCTCAATTGAAGTGAATTTGAGTAGAGTTGTAGAGGGTACTTGCTTATTCCCTCAATTGAAGTGAATTAGGGTAAAGCTGTAGAGGGTACTTATTACCTCAATTTAAGTGAATTTGAGTAAAGCTGTTGAGGGTACTTACTTATTCCCTCAATTGAAGTGAATTTGAGTAAAGCTGTAGAGGGTACTTGCTGATTGCCTCAATTGAGATAAATTTGAGTAAAGCAGTCGAGCGTACTTGCTTATTCCATCAATTAAAGTGAATTTGAGTAAAGCTGTAGAGGGTACTTGCTTATTCCCTCAATTGAAGTGAATTTGGGTAAAGCTGTAGAGGGTACTTGCTTATTCCCTCAATTGAAGTGAATTTGGGTAAAGCTGCAGAGGGTACTTATACTTGTTACCTCAATTGAAGTGAATTTGAGTAGAGTTGTAGAGGGTACTTGCTTATTCCCTCAATTGAAGTGAATTTGGGTAAAGCTGTAGAGGGTACTTATACTTGTTACCTCAATTGAAGTGAATTTGAGTAAAGCTGTAGAGGGTACTTGCTTATTCCCTCAATTGAAGTGAATTTGGGTAAAGCTGTAGAGGGTACTTATACTTGTTACCTCAATTGAAGTGAATTTGAGTAGAGTTGTAGAGGGTACTTGCTTATTCCCTCAATTGAAGTGAATTAGGGTAAAGCTGTAGAGGGTACTTATTACCTCAATTTAAGTGAATTTGAGTAAAGCTGTTGAGGGTACTTACTTATTCCCTCAATTGAAGTGAATTTGAGTAAAGCTGTAGAGGGTACTTGCTGATTGCCTCAATTGAGATAAATTTGAGTAAAGCAGTCGAGCGTACTTGCTTATTCCATCAATTAAAGTGAATTTGAGTAAAGCTGTAGAGGGTACTTGCTTATTCCCTCAATTGAAGTGAATTTGGGTAAAGCTGTAGAGGGTACTTATACTTGTTACCTCAATTGAAGTGAATTTGAGTAGAGTTGTAGAGGGTACTTGCTTATTCCCTCAATTGAAGTGAATTAGGGTAAAGCTGTAGAGGGTACTTATTACCTCAATTTAAGTGAATTTGAGTAAAGCTGTTGAGGGTACTTACTTATTCCCTCAATTGAAGTGAATTTGAGTAAAGCTGTAGAGGGTACTTGCTGATTGCCTCAATTGAGATAAATTTGAGTAAAGCAGTCGAGCGTACTTGCTTATTCCATCAATTAAAGTGAATTTGAGTAAAGCTGTAGAGGGTACTTGCTTATTCCCTCAATTGAAGTGAATTTGGGTAAAGCTGTAGAGGGTACTTATACTTGTTACCTCAATTGAAGTGAATTTGAGTAGAGTTGTAGAGGGTACTTGCTTATTCCCTCAATTGAAGTGAATTAGGGTAAAGCTGTAGAGGGTACTTATTACCTCAATTTAAGTGAATTTGAGTAAAGCTGTTGAGGGTACTTACTTATTCCCTCAATTGAAGTAAATTTGAGTAAAGCTGTAGAGGGTACTTGCTGATTGCCTCAGTTGAGATAAATTTGAGTAAAGCAGTCGAGCGTACTTGCTTATTCCATCAATTAAAGTGAATTTGAGTAAAGCTGTAGAGGGTGCTTGCTGATTGCCTCCATAGAAGTAAATTTGAGTAAAGCTGTAGAGGATACTTGCTTATTCCCTCAATTGAAGTGAATTTGGGTAAAGCTGTAGAGGGTACTTATACTTATTACCTCAATTTAAGTGAATTTGAGTAAAGCTGTAGAGGGTACTTGCTGATTGCTTCAATTGAAATAAATTTGAGTAAAGCAGTAGAGCGTACTTGCTTATTCCTTCAATTAAAGTGAATTTGAATAAAGCTGTAGAGGGTACTTGCTTATTCCTTCAATTAAAGTGAATTTGAGTAAAGCTGTAGATGTTGCAACATTGTAAGATGTCTTTGGAGCGAACTTTCTAACTGTCTCAAATGAAATTGACGTGTTTTGCCGTAGATGTAGGAAGACTATTATAGATCTTTGGAGCGTACTTGTTTATTGCTTCAACGAATTTGAGTAAAACTGCAGATGTAACGATGTTTTCTAAGCAATAAAAGTTTCAAAATCGTTTCCAAAAAAATGTTTAAAGTTGAGAACACTAAAAAATCTTCTAAGAGAGTAAATTTTCGAACAGAGCAATGAGGTGCAAGGAGCTTTACGAAATGGAAGAAGGGGGTGATCTAATGGTGTTCTTTTCAGGGCGTTCCCGGACTCGACGCCCCTTGTCCACTGGGCCCGGACGGACTGCCTCTGGCTGGGTGTGGCTGGCGACCACCAAGCGGGGTAACAACTTCTCACACCAACACCTTTTTCCACACGCAGTCATCGGATTGGGATGATTAATGAACGACCATCGGGAGTTTTAAATATAGATGGGGAAGATCGTATCTTGACATCTTAAGACTGATCATTAGTCTTTTTCTACCTCATAGGCATCAGGAAGAACTTTTCATATCACAATGGCGGTCATAATATTGCTTTAAAACTTATGGAATTTGGTAGTATATCTGACAACAGTATTTGAAAAGGATTCAACGGTTTGAAGGCGTAATATCGTGAAATTTTTTTTTTTAGAGTTAGCATGTCATTTTGTTTGTGAATTTTTCTCTGTTTTAGTAGCACCGCCTGGTGGGGTTTATAAATAAATAAAAAATTGTTATATCGATTGTTTTTGAAAATTCTAAATTCAAATTACAATTTGGTTAGTGTTAAAATTAAATTCACTTCTGTTTTTTTTTTTTTTTTTTTTTTTTTTTCCCTTCTTTTTTTGTCTGAAAATGAAAATTCGGATGTTTCGATGCAATATTTCGGCCGTTTTTGTGTGCGAAAAAAGTTGCATTGGGTCTAGTAATGAGTCCATTTACATCCTACGTACTATTTTAGGCGTTCATACTAGTAAATATATTGTTATAAATTTTCTCAGAGAAAATGACAGCACAACTTTTACAAAATAAAAGTTTAAATTTATTCTTCGTTCTGAGGCTCACATAACCTCTTAAAACAACAGCCAACTTCTTATCAAGCTTTAACAACAGTTTCAGTGCATACACCTAACCATGCACTACAGTAATTTAGGCACCGTAAAAGTAAACAAGCTCTTAACTCTTTAAAAAAGAAAGTTCAAAATCCAAAGCTAATCGGGGATGTTTTTATACTAGCCGGTGAAGTTACTCGAAAAATCAAGTGCAAACGATTTTGCAATCAGAACACGCAAAACGGTCGCGAAACCTCCCGCCTAGACCGCGTGCCTCCAACCCCTTTCATCTAGCCTGTACTATCGCTGGGAAAGAACAAACTTAAGAATAAAAAAAAAAAATTGAAAAAAAATAGAACTTCAAAAAGGAAAGAAACACCATTCACAACTATTTACAGGAAAATTACGAAACAATATTAAATTGTATAACCGAAAGATTTAACTCGTGTTTGCTATCCCAACTTCTCATAATTGTTGGACTATTTTTGATTTTTATGTCGATTTTCAATCAAATAATACAATGTGCAAATGTAAATTAACTATTCATCAGAAGTGGTGGTCTTAGTTTCTGAATTGGTATACCATTTATCATTATTGATCGATTTGTTTTATATATATATAGGCTTTGTATAATATAAAGGGAGAAAAAGAGATTGTTAGAATAATAGATAAGATTTGTAATCCAACTTCTGTTGTTCCTAAATATAACAAGAAACGAAATATTTGACTCATGGTTTGTATTGTATCTTGTTAAAACAGGTTTTCGAGATTTTCCCTGCTAACTAACGCTACCCATTAGTCGTGTCTCCGATTAGTTGTGTAGTTAATATTAAAAAATCATCATGCTAAATTTAATTGTTCATCAAATACATCGTCTATTGGGTAGAAAATTACCAGAGATCAGTTTTGAGATCAGAATAAGGTATAGAAGTAAATTTATTGGCACTTGTTAGGGCCTTATTATATAGAGCTACTCGAGTGGCGAACGCGCGCCACCGCTTGTGGTTACTACTGTGGCTCAGCGTAATAAGCACTATAGGATTGCATGTTTCGCTTAGGGTCTGAGAGCCACAAGCGACAGACACAACCTCTAAGCACAGCAGTGGCTCAGCATAATAAGCTCCATAGGATTGCATGTTTCGCTTAGGGTCTGAGAGCCACATCTCACAGACGCAAACTCTAGACACAGCAGTGGCTCAGAATAAGCTCCATAGGATTGCATGTTTCGTTTAGGGTTTGAGCGGCACAACTAACAGACACAACCTCTAGCCACAACAGTGGCTCAGCATAATAAGCTCCATAGGATTGCATGTTTCGCTTAGGGTCTGAGCGCCACATCTCACAGACGCAAACTCTAGACACAGCAGTGGCTCAGAATAAGCTCCATAGAATTGCATGTTTCGTTTAGGGTTTGAGCGGCACAACTGACAGACACAACCTCTAGCCACAACAGTGGCTCAGCATAATAAGCTCCATAGGATTGCATGTTTCGCTTAGGGTCTGAGCGCCACAACTGACAGACGCAACCTCTAGACACAGCAGTGGCTCAGCATAATAAGCTCCTTAGGATTGCATGTTTCGCTTAGGGTTTTAGCGCCACAACTGACAGACGCAACCTCTAGACACAGCAGTGGCTCAGTATAATAAGCTCCATAGGATTGCATGTTTCGCTTAGGGTAAGAGCGCCACAAGCGACAGACGCAACCTCTAGTCACATCAGTGGCTCAGTATAATAAGCTCCATAGGATTGCATGTTTCGCTTAGGGTAAGAGCGCCACAAGCGACAGACGCAACCTCTAGTCACAGCAGTGACTCAGCATAATAAGCTCCATAGGATTGCACGTTTCGCTTAGGGTTTTAGCGCCACAACTGACAGACGCAACCTCTAGACACAGCAGTGGCTCAGCATAATAAGCTCCATAGGATTGCATGTTTCGCTTAGGGTTTTAGCACCACATCTGACAGACGCAACCTCTAGACACAACAGTGACTCAGCATAATAAGCCTCATAATTTTGCATGCTTCGTTTAGGGTCTGAACTCCACAAGCGACAGGCGCAACCTCTAGACACAGCAGTGGCTCAGCATAACAAGCTCCATAGGATTGCATGTTTCGCATAGGGTCTGAGCGTCGCAAGCAACAGACACTATATCTAGACATAGCAGAGGCTCAGCATAATAAGCTCCGTAGAATTGCATGTTTGCATAGGGTCTCATCGTCGCAAGCAACATACATTACCTCTAGTCACAGCAGTGGTTCAGCATAATAAGCTTCATAGGATTGCATGTTTCGCTTAGGGTTTTAGCGCCACAAGCGACAGATGCAACTTCTAGAAACAGCAGTGTCCCAGTATAATAAGCTCCATAGGATGGCAGGTTTCGCTTATAGTGGTTTGTCTGAGCGACTGAAACTGTGGCGAGCGAGAGCCACTGCAATGGCT
>OZ021726.1:6819907-7047407 GCA_963978545.1 Linyphia triangularis
TTATTTGGCAAGTTATGGCGCATTTGGCAATTGGATTTAGTTCAATTCATTAAAAGTCGATTTTTTACTAGTTTCGGCCATTTTTGTCACGGCAGACCAGTGGATTCGTAATCTACTCATTTTTCTCCAATTTATATTAAAAATTCAGAATGATGTTCGATGGGGTCCAAAAATTGCAGTCGCCTCTCGGACTATAAGCGATTGCGCCAAATTTGAGTTTATATCGCAGGCCTTCAAAGTAAAACTAAAGATGAACATGAAGCAGAGCACGACTCCTCTCCTTGTGCAAAGAGAAACTCATCTGTGAGCAACACGACTGAGAATGTGTTTTATTCAGAGATTAATCTTTATTTCAAATATCTGTTGACGAAGGAAGTGTTAGGATTTGGCCTTTAAAACATGATGCCTTTGATAAATCTTGTTTAACGGGGTCCAGTACCGAAATAAAAAAAAAACTTTATTTATGTACATTTTTATGTCAAAAATTTAATTTATGTATGAGACACTATTTATTTATCTTTGAGAAAATGTTTTTTTAAATATTGTGTTTAGTTATTTAAAAAATATTAAAAACCAAGAAAAATCCATAATAATTGATGTTTGCGTATTTTGATATAAGTCAAGAAAAAATAATTTTTTTTTCAAAGCGAAAGCTTTCTGTAATACATAATTATATAAAGAAAATTTTGTCTTCACAGAATTTTGATAGGTGAATTAAAAAAAATTAAACAAATTCTCAAAGTTAAAATATTGAAATTTTTGCTTTTTTTTTTATGTTATCTTTTACGCTAAATGTTATATTTTAAAACAGAATTAAAAAAATAAAATTCTGCGAAGACAAAATATTTAAAACTATATAAATTAAATGCTCCAAAAATTTGAATATCCAATTATTAATGGTTCTGGAGATATATCGATTTGAATATGCAACATCTGTGAAAAACACTAATGCTCGAAAAACGCACTTTAAGCAAACGCTTCAAGGTGTTACGCCCATTAGTGGTGTATAAATCACATGTAATTTTGTGGCGTTCTAATCACCGGAGGTATAAGATAAAAACATAATTCTCTTCAGGAATGTATGAACTATTTTTTAAAATCAGAAAAAAAAATTGGGATTTTTGAATAAATTTCGGTACTGGATCCCCTTAAGACTCCAGATGAGTTTCTCTTTGCACAAGAAGAGTCGAGAACGTCTCTGCTTCATGTTCATCTTTGCTTTTACTTTGGGGACCGGCGATTGAAACAATGATTCATGCAATTGCCTAATAGACTGAGAGGCGACTGCAATTTTTGGACCCCATCGAACATCATTCTGATTTTTTTATAGAAATTAGAGAAAAGTGAGTAGATTACGAATCCACTGGTCTGCCGTGGCAAATATGGCCGAAACTGGTTAAAAATCGACTTGGAAGGAGTTGAACTAAATCCAATTGCCAAATGAGCAATAACTTGCCAGATAATGAGCATTTTTTTTTTATTTGGTAACCCTCACTCTTTAATTATCAATTAAGAAGGTTGCAGACGATTCAGATATCTGGCGACGATCTGCTTGCATCTATTAAAAGGGAGCCAAGTTGGCAATAAACATTACGTCACGGATGACGTAACTGATGTCGCCAATTTGGCTTACTTTTTAAATATACGCATTTTCTAAGCCAGAGATCAAAAATCGTTTGCGCTTTTTCTCATTGAAAATCAAAATGCAGGGTTTCCAGTCGAAAAAGTGAGTTCTCTTTTTGGCAAGTTACGACATATTTGGCAATCGGATTTTAGTTCAACTCATTCCAAGTCAATTTTTGATCAGTTTCGGCCATTTTTGCCTCGGCAGACCAATGGATTCCTAATCTATTCACTTTTCTCCAATCTCTATAAAAAATTCAGAATGATGTTCGATGAGGTCTAAAAATTGCTGTCGCCTCTCGTACTATAAGTGTATACTAAACTTCGACTTAACTTGACATCACTTAGACGGTAGATCGTCACAGTGCTCATAGGTATTTAATCCATTTTGGCGGCGTGAAAGCACAATGTTCGCCAAACCACAACCCTGTAGAGAACAAAAGGCTCTAAGGTAGGGTGAGAATTATGTCTTCACTCCGCCAAAATGGATTAAATACCTATGAGCACGGTGAAGATCTATCGTCTAGTGATGTCAAGTTAAGTTGGAGTTTAGTATAGTTGATTTTAATTTGACCAATCCAGATTCTTTCCAACACTTATTAATGTAAAAAACGATTTCAAAGAAATTATTTTGGACGATTTGTATTAATTTGTGTTCACCTCTGGCAGTTGTTATAAGCTTCCTACCACATTGACTTCGGTTGCTCTTTGATTGGCCGGTTCTTCTGTATTCCTTTAAAATCTTCGAAACCGTAGATGTGAAACTTTAATTTGATCCGAGATATATTGTTGTTTCTTTCCAGATTTAAGAGGGTCCAGTACCGAAATTTCTTTAAAAATCCCAATTTTTTTTTCTGATTTTAAAAAATAGTTCATACATTCCTGAAGAGAATGATGTTTTTATGTTATTCCTCCGGTGATTAGAACGCCACAAAATTACCTGTGATTTAAACATCACTAATGGTTGTAACACATTGAAGCGTCTGCTTAAAGTGCGTTTTTCGAGCACTAGTGTTTTTCACCGATGTTGCATATTCAAATCGATATATCTCCAGAACCATTAACAATTGGCTATTCAAATTTTTGGAGCATTTAATTTATATAGTTCTAAATATTTTGTCTTCGCAGAATTTTATTTTTTTAATTCTGTTTTAAAATATAACATTTAGCGTAAAAGATAACATAAAATAAAAGCAAAAATTTCGATATTTTAACTTTGAGAATTTTTTTAATTTTTTTTAATTCACCTATTAAAATTCTATGAAGACAAAATTTTCTTTATATAATTATGCATTACAGAAAGCTTTCACTTTGAAAAAAAATTTATTTTTTCTTGACTTATATCAAAATACGCAAACATCAATTATTATGGATTTTTCTTGGTTTTTAAATTTTTTTTAAATAACTAAACACAATATTTAAAAAAACATTTTCTCAAAGATATATAAATAGTATCTCATACATAAAATAAATTTTTGAAATAAAAATGTACATAAATAAAGTTTTTTTTATTTTCGGTACCGCACCCCCTGCCCATGTTAAATTTAACAACTTTGGGGGCATCTCATTTAATAACCGATTCTTCAATCATTATGAAACTTTCGCAGTATAATATTTGGATACTTTTGAATACTTTAACGCGAGATTTTTGTTATGTTTTAAAAATTAAAATAATTATGATTTTCTAAAAATATGTTTAAGAAAAATTATAAAATTTTAGACTAAATATTTTTTTTTTAAAAAAAGTATACTACTTATCAATAATTCCTCGTGTTAAAGTACTTAAATACATTAGAGAAACACGTCAAAAAAAATTTCAAGCATTTATGTCATATAGATTTTAAGCTATGTGCCCCCAAACATGAAAAAATGGCATTTTGAGAAATTCGGCTTTGAAGTTAAGAAACAAGCATTAAATACCTACATTTTGTTTACTTCAAAAAATTATTAAAATACTTTGAAATAAGGTACAATTACAAATGTGGCATCATTTTAAAGACATAAATTTATATTTTAATAAACAGTAATAAACTCGAAATCAATAATCTGAAAATTTTTCATGTGCCGGACCCCCATCAAACAATGGTAAAATTCACGATATCGTTGTTTCAGAAATATCACATTGATGACCCATTTTCAGCAAATGACTAACGTAAGATTTTCCGAGCGCCAAGCATCATACTTTTGTCGCAATCTATCGGCTAACATGTATACAAATATTTTGTCTGCTTTTCAAATTCATATTGAATGAATTGATTATTCTAATTTTTCGACACATATAAAAAAAAATCAACATAATTTTTATTACATTAACGACTCATAAATTGTTAAAACATTATCTGTGTAGTTATTGAAAATTGATTTGCCCAATCCTGAATAATATGGGACACTCTTTCAATAATGTTTATTTTACACGTCGCATTGCCAAGTTTTCTTTTGAAAGTTCTGTTATTCTATTATTTTGATTTTGGGTTGTACATACGCATTCCAAATATCGCAAAATAGTCTTTAAAAAAAAATGATTTTAGTGTCTTTGCTTTAAATTAATTTCTAGATGGAATTTTCGCAAGATAATGGTATCATTTTAAAGTTATTTTTATTAATTTAAAGTATATTTTATTCTGAAAATAAATGTGAAAATTTTAAACTTTTTATTTTTAAGTATCGTGTTTTAGCGCTTGAAAATTCATTTGAGCAGTGACAACTAAAGTTTGATACAATGTTTTTGAAAAATTATTTTAGAATTAAAATCTGCATTAACTATTAGATGTTCTGACTCAGAATTCAAATTTTTTTCAATCAAAAAAGTGCGCCGTACCGATGCTTATTGACCCCACTATACCCCTTGTATCACTATCACTAAAAAGCCACTTTTTCACACCCCTATTTTCGTTTCGGATGACTAATATAGATAGATAGATAGATATTTACGAATTGTTTACGAACGTTAGTAATTTACGAATGTTTTTGTTAAGCCTAACAAGTTTTATATTAACCTCTTCACCCCTGAAGATTAACAAAATGATTTAAAAAATATTTTACTGTTTTATTGAGTTATTTTGCTGTCAAGGAATATGAAAAAACTAAATTTGCATTTATAAGTTTATTAGGGGGCCTAAAATTTTAGGTACACGTATGTGGACCCTAGTTTTTTATTACACAAAATAACAAGACTATTGCAATTGATAAAATGCTTGTAAAAGAAGTATTAACATGTTTAATTAAACTTTATTATTAAACACTTTATTTTTTAAGTAATTGAGAATATTTTCATTACTTTTACTTTGAATGGAACTTTTCAAAGGAATTATTTTTCTGCACACGTAAGTAAATGTTGCACTTGATGCACATTACTCTCGTTCTAGATATGCACCCCACCAGACGACATTTGGATGCATTTTTGTCGTCCATGTACCTGGGTAGTTGACCTATATTATCGAATTGTACATCCTTTGGAGGACGATGAACAACTTTTCGTTGCTTTAAGGGCACGGGAAATTCTTCTTTAGAGGAGTTAGACAGTTTGCGTGGACTGCCTCTGCGAGAACTCCCAGATAAATTTCCTTCATACTTCAATAAAGATGAAGCAATAATCGTTCTATGCTCCATAAGGGACATGTATTTGTTTTATGTCATTGCTTTTGTGAAAGCGCACATAATAAATCCAGCAATTAGATATTGCTAGATCCACAAAATGTGTAAACATATGCACAGTCCATTTCTTTGTTCTTACAGCACAACGATATAGTATGCTAAATATCGATCACAGAGATCAGTACCCCCCATCGAAATATTACACATTCGAATTACAGCAGTCTGTGGAATGCTAAATTTTTCTTTTCTCCTCTTTAGACAAATCACTCTTTTGTAATAATGCCTGAATCTCATCTGGAGTCCATAAGCCTACAAAAAATAATTTCGTATAATATTTTTAAATTATACTTAGTCACTACTATATTGTATACTCAAAATTATGATTTTGTATTAAGTTAATTTTAAACAAAACAAACACTAAATCTACTTCTGCATTTAAAACATAACTAAGTTACTATTTTATTTTGTTTGTTAAAAAGTTCTATAATTTAAAAATATAAATTCCAGAATGTTTTAAACAACTTTAAATTAAATAATAAAGTAGTAAACAAACACTTTACATACACACTGTGCACTTACACCATAATATCTCAGCTTACTAATATTTTGTTTTTGTTAAATTGTTCCAAATTTTAAGTGTATTATGTTCTAATATAATTTTAGGACAAATTAATTGAGTAAAAACAAACAGTTAACATGCTCATGCAATTAAACAATAATATTTTATTATTAAACAATAATTATTTACTAATTTTAACAATAATTACTTATTAACACATTTTCATCATATTACAATAAATTCAGCCTAATGGACGAAGGTACACAAATGTGTACCCAATTATAAATCTTGACCCAACTTTTCAATGAAACATTTTTACAAACAAAACTATTCTAAGTAGATGTTGAAAGATTAACTTAATTAGAAATAATTTTATTGGATCTATAAATAATATTTAAAATACTGAAAATTACTTACGTTTTCGACTTCGCTGAGATATAGCCATTTTCAGAAAATCACTTTTGTAAACAAATATTTCTGGAGGAAAATTAAGCCTTTGCTGCCTTCTATGATATTCATTACGAAGCTCAGACATCCCCAAATGGAAAGGTGAGGTTGAAATTACAAATTTTTCCACCATTAAATTTTACAAACAAATATTATGAGGTCCACATATGTGGACCTACGGAGTGAAGAGGTTAATAAACATGACAGCATTCTTAAAAAGAATAAAAATAAAAACAGCGTTTTTTCATGCATTCAAAGTCAATCTCAGAAACTACTGAACTGATCCTTATGAAATATTAAGCACATATTCTGTACACTTATTGCTATATCCCGTATCAGAATTATTGCAAAATTTTAATATATATACATATTGATTTCAAGTACTTTTTTAGTATGAAAATGCCAGGTAAACAGGAGTCCTCAAATAAATAAATAAATATATATATATATATATATATATATATATATATATATATATATATATATATATATATATATATATATATATATATATATATATATATATATATATATATATATATATATATATATATATATATATATATATATATATATATATACACTACGGGAAAAAAGTAGAAGGACAATCATATTTTGTAATTTATGCTTTGTATTTCGATCCTCCTGATCTAAATTTCTTTTTTTATGCAGTTTAGCTATTTTTTCTCTTTTATAAATGAGTAAATTTTATCTACCACTAGTAAAAATTAAGGAAAACAGTATTTAACGATTTTTGGTGTGTGAAAAAAGTAGAAGGACACGTGCTAAAATAATTTGTTTTGGAATGTTGTAAACCTCAAAGGTAGGTGTTTCATTCTTTTTAATTGTTTTTGTTAAGAAAAACATACTATTTTATTGAAAATCAGTCGTTTTCATCTTTTTAGAATGCCTAGAGGAAAACCTTTAAGTGAGTTTGAAAAAGGCCAAATTTATGCTTACAAAAACGATGGC
Organism: Linyphia triangularis; assembly: GCA_963978545.1. Classification (NCBI taxonomy): domain Eukaryota; kingdom Metazoa; phylum Arthropoda; class Arachnida; order Araneae; family Linyphiidae; genus Linyphia; species Linyphia triangularis. The sequence goes on from OZ021726.1 coordinate 6,827,103, forward strand.
AAAGGTGTGAGAGAGATTGCACGCCAGCTACATATTAGTCCAAATACTGTTTCAAACTATATAAGAAATCCTAGTAGTCAGGGAACCAAAAAGAAGACTGGCAGACCTAAAAAACTGACGCAACGTGATCAAAGAAAAATCATTCGGGAACTAAAAAAAAACGGATGGAAGTATTGCCAAAGCTCAAAATAATGCAGACATCACACACGTTTCAAGAAGAACAGTCTACAACTACATAAAAAGGTCCGAAAATTTCGTATTCCAAAAAAGGAAGCACCATCCCAAATGGAATGAAAGGCACATTGAACACCGACTGCACTGGGCTAAAAACCACATGTCCTGGACGTCATAATGGACCTCCGTTATATTTTCTGATGAGAAAAGATTTAATTTAGACGGTCCAGATGGCTACAAATACTGTTGGCACTGTCTGGGTACTGAATAAAAGACTTATTCTACCCGACAGATGGGAGGAGGGAGTTTAATGGTTTGGTTGGCAGTTGGGTACAGAGGAAGAACAAGCCTAGTGTTCCTGAGTGGCAGGCAGAAACACACAGATTACATCCAAGTTTTGAATTCAGATCTCCTTCTCTACGGCGTTGAGCTTGGCGGAAATGACTTCATTTTTCAACAGGACGGAGCATCAATTCACGCAGCTAATGGGGTTAAAAATTGGTTTGCAGCAAATAATGTTCGGGTTTTGCCATGGCCTGCTAAAAGCTCGGACCTCAACATTGTAGAGAACATATGGGCAATGATTGTTCGTCGCGTTTACGCGGAAGGCAAGCAGTTTGAATCTATAGTTGAGCTTCGGAGAACTTTGAATTATGTATGGGACAATTTCTGCCTAACAGAAATTCAAACCTTTATATGATTCGATGCCAAATCGAATTTTTGAAGTAATCAAAGCCAATGCTGGAAGAATTCCCTATTAATAAGACTTTTATTTGCATTCTTTAGAAGTGTCCTTCTACTTTTTTCACAGAGTATGATGAAGTCAAAACTGATTTATTGCTGTACTTGACCTGTATTTTTTTTTTTCAATTTTCAGATACAGTTATCTGTTTGTAATTAGTAATTTAAAGTGTTACTCATTAAATTGTTATGGGAAAAAATCAGTGTTTTTTATTTATAAAAAAAAATCATGTGTCCTTCTACTTTTTTCACGCAGTGTATATATATATATATATATATATATATATATATATATATATATATATATATATATATATATATATATATATATATATATATATATATATATATATATATATATATATGTATATAACTGCATCAAACAGCGTTTTTTCACGCATTCAAAGTAGACAGAGTAAACGGTAGTAAGGTGTAATACTCGTGAAATACGACCAAAAAGGTGTTACCTCTTTTCGATCGAGAGGCGTTGTTAGTGGCTTACGCTGCAGTATGGTTCTCGTGAAGCACTTACGCAAAGAAAACCGGATGTCTGTGAAATGTGAATGACAGGACGGTTGAAGCGTTTTGTTTCTAAAGTATACTGTTCATGTAAAGGACATGTCCCGTCTATTCTATGTTCATAACATCGATATAGATAAACAACTGGATAGACTGCTCCATTGTCAATGCAAAGAGAAAAACGCGCCGGAGATTGCGAAGCTGGTGGGAAGATTAACCAATCACAGTTCACTTTTATAGTTGGATGGAAATGCGAAAAACCTTTTAAAATGCTAGAGTATATATTTTTGTGCACATTATTACTAATTAAGGTCTACTATTGACATTTCTGCTGTGTACAACCCAAAATTTTATTTTCAATCCTCGGCAATCCGTATTTTTTATCCCACCAACTGCATCTGGCAACGGCTTCATTTTCCCAGCGTTAAGCAGTCTATCCAGTTGTTTATCTATATCGATGGTTGATAACCAGAATTACCAAATGCAACAGACAAGTTATCTGCACCAAATTAAAGAGCTCTTCAAAATAAATAAAATGCAATTGGAAGAGCAGAACCGAAATACAAACTGGAAATTCCAAAAATGTCTCTTGTGTCGCCTCTTTTTCGTGAACGTACACGCATTCGTATGAAAACTTGCAAATGACAAAATATGATGGTCAAGTTCTGTTTCGAAAGAATACAAATTTTCATCGCAGTCATCAATCATTATGAGCTAGCGTTGGGAAGAAATAAAATTCCGTCGTAAAATTAAAAATTTAATAAAATATAGAGACGCATTTTAAATCCTTCGATTTATCTTTACACTATACGAGAGTTTACTTAGTTTTATTTAACTTATTTATTTTTTAAAAACTCCAATCGTTTGAAAAAAAAAAAAAAAAAAGGAAATGAGTATAAAAAATACTGTTTAAGAAGTAAGCTCATTTGCAATTTATAATGTAACAATTTCCAGATAAGACCCCCCCCCCTCGAAAAGTTTAGTTAATAATCCCCAATTATCGTAATTAAAAAAACTTCAAAAACTTCTTATCAAAGAGAGAAGAACTTTATAATTAATTAATGCTTCTGAATGCTTTTTAAACTCCTTTTAAACAAAAGATTAATTAGGTGAGAGAATTTCTAGCCCTTATTAATCACTCACTTTCATCCACTTAATTACTTTTATGGGCTCCTAGGAAAACACTACTTGCATTTTTTTTTTTTTTTTTTTTTTTTTAACATTCACATAACTTTTTTTTTACATTACATAACTGTACTCACACTTTTTTTTTAATTACCCCGCATGTAAAGTAGGGCAAGAAAAATATTGCGCTCTGGTAAAAAAAATCGATGAAGATTTTTTTTTTTTTTTTTTTTATTTATATGTTTTTTAAGATCCTGTAAGTTTATATGTGTTTGAGTGTGTGTGAGACTGTTTAAACTGGCAATTAAGATTTTTTTTTTATTTCGGCTATCGAAATGTATTATACACTTGACAGTCTCTTTAAAATCTAGGGATGTGGAATATTGCACAGTTTACGATTGCGCTATTTATACTGACGTGGATTTTTGTTATTTATCGTTTTTATATTTTCATCATTCATTTAGAAAAAATTGCTAGTTTGGTGATAATTCTTAAATAGGCCTTTTTTTTAGCGGGAAAAAAAAAAAACGCCAAAATGATGGTTTTGGCGATAAACTTTTCGACAATTCTTACATTATCCTCCTTTTTTGTAAGTGAAACAGAGGAGAGGAGAAAAACTGTCGTTTATGAGCGATGCTCAAGAGAAGAGAACTCTGTGTTGAAGGCATTCGTTTGTCAATTTTTTACGCCTTTATAGCATTTTGATGGGTTGGTTCTATTCAGATTATCTGGCGCCGTCAGCAACACGAGGGCTATAATGCGCCGAAACATTCGTCATTTGACAAGCCAACATACATTTACAAACATCCATGCCTTACACGGGACTCGAACCCGCAACCTCGCGGTCTAGAAGTTAACACGCTAACCAACATTTTGATGGGAATTTCGGAGGTGTGGATGTTTAGAAAACTTTTTTACCACAGCGATTTTGATCAAAATCCTTAGAGCCTTTTTTTGGCAATTACTCAACAACGTGATTTTTTCAATGGCAGATATCTTATGCGTGTGCGCAATTTCGACGAAAACCTAGATGGTAGATACCATGGCCACCATTAACCCGTAGGGAACACCAGGGCTGGTTAAAACACTTTTCAAATTTACATTTTTTTTTCGTAAACAAATAGCACTAGAAACTTAATTTTAGTGGTATAGGTAGGTTACACTTTAACTTGTCTACGCAACCCAAAATGCGATATCTTATGAAGCTCTCAAAATTTACTCGCCCTTCTTAAAAACAGTTTTTTCCTTTTAAAATACAGAGCTGTTCATGAGAAACTTTCCTCTCGTACGTGCAATGAAGATTTAACGCCTTTTTATGCACTCTATGAAATAAATCCTTCCGTGAATAAAATTAGAAGTTTAAATGCGGTTGTTAAAACATGCCTCTGTTTTAACCAATCCTGGTCTCCCCTACGCCCAATTTGAAAATCGTCTGTCAAGAGTTATTCTGACCACGCATGCTCAGACACACATTTTTTCTATACTAAACTTCAACTTAACTAGACATCACTTAGACGATAGATCGTCACAGTGCTCATAGGTATTTAATCCATTTTGGCGGAGTGAAGACATAATTCTCGCCAAACCTTATAGCCTTTTGTTCTCTACAGGGCCAACATTATGCTTTCACGCCGCCAAAATGGATTAAATACCTATGAGCACTGTGACGATCTATCGTCTAAGTGATGTCTAGTTAAGTTGAAGTTTAGTATAGACCACTTCTTTGAAGTCATGAAACGTGGAGAAAGAAAGAAAAATCGAGAAATATATTGATCGAAAACAATTTTTTCATTACCCTATGTAAACATAAGTCTAATTGAAAGTAAAATGCCTAACATTTCCTTTAAAATGGGAATCTTTACGTCAGTAAGTGGCACATATGAAGTTAGAATATCGGATAAGTGGTATTTTCTAACCCCAGTGGTACCAATCAGTAATAATAGTCCGAGAGGCGACTGCAATTTTTGGACCTCAACGAACATCATTCTGAATTTTTTATAGAAATTGGAGAAAAGTGAGTAGATTACGAATACACTGGTCTGCCTTGGCAAAAATGGCCGAAACTGATAAAAAATCGACTTGGAATGAGTTGAACTAAAATCCGATTGCCAAATATGTCGTAACTTGCCAAAAAGAGAAGAAACTTTTTCGTCTGGTAACCCACTGCATTTAGATTTTCAGTGAGAAAAAGCGCAAACGATTTCTGATCTCTGCCTCGGAAAACTTTTATCTTTTAAAAGTAAGCCAAATTGGCGCCATTAGTTAAGTCATCAGTGACATAATGTTTATTGCCAACTTGGATCCCTTTTAATAGATGCAAGTAGACCCGTCGCCAGATATCTGAATCGTCTGCAACCTTCATAATTGAAAATTAAAGAGTGAGTGTTACCAAATAAAAAAAAAATGCTCCTTATTTGGCAAGTTATGGCGCATTTGGCAATTGGATTTAGTGCAACTCATTAAAAGTCGATTTTTGACCAGTTTCGGCCATTTTTGCCACGGCAGACCAGTGGATTCCTAATCTACTCCCTTTTCTCTAATTTCTATAAGAAATTCAGAATGATGTTCGATGGGGTCCAAAAATTGCAGTCGCCTCTCAGTCTACAAGTATAAATACGTCAAAATATATGCCCATTTTAATTCACACAATCAGTCATATTGGACGACCAAATAAATCAAAACAAACACCATCAAAATAGGAATTTCAGCAAAGCAACTTTAAAACCGAAAAACAAATCTGAATCTGAATAGATTTATTTGCATGGAGGCCGACAGAACAGTTAAATGAATATATGTGCAGCATTTCCTCATTTGCAGAGAAGAATTTTCACAGACTGTCTTGTGTAATCTGCCACTTCCCACGTCAGCTTTGTCATTTTCGCGGATTACGAAAGCAATTTCTGGCCACATCCAAATAATCATTTTTCATTCGCAGTGCGTTTTACTACAGACATAAACGTCAGACACGAGATTTGACTGTAAATCTAAGTTTCCTGGGCTGTGTATATGAATAATGTTGTAATCATCGTGATGATGCGTTATCTTTTGTGTTCAGAGCCACTCCAGTGGAGAACGCGCTCCACAGTAAAGACGCCCGGGCTCGCCACTGATGTGGCTCAGTGTAATAAGCTCCATAGGATTGCACGGTTCGCTTCTAGTGGCGTGTCTGTGCGACTGAAGTGGTGGCGCGCGTTCGCCACTCGAGTGGCTCTGTATAATAAGGTCATTGCTTCTGGCCAGTGATTTTTTGTTAAAATCCCAATTTCTCCCTTTATGCAAAACTAAAATTGATAAATGATGTCGCCAATTTCTTTCCTTTTCACGAATTGCTTATTTACTATTGCAAGTTGCGTTCAATCAAATTTAAAATAATATTATTATTAACAAAAACAACAACAACAGTATAAACAATAACAATAACAACAGTATAAACAATAACAATAACAACAGTATAAACAATAACAATAACAACGATAATAAAAAAATAATTTAACAACAATAATAATAATAATAATAACAAGTAATAATAACAAATGATAATAATAATAACAAGTAATAATAACAAATGATAATAATAGTAACAAATAATAATAACAAATGATGATAATAATAATAATAATAATAACACATGATAATAATAATAATAATAATAATAATAACAATAACAAATAATAATAATAATAATAATAATAATAATAATAATAACAATAAGAAATAATAATAATAATAATAATAATAATAATAATAATAATAATAATAATAATAATAATAATAATAATAATAATAATAATAATAATAATAATAATAATAATAATAATAATAATAATAATAATAATAATAATAATAATAACAATAACAAATAATAATAATAATAGCAATAATAATAATAATAATAATAATAACAGCAACAACAACAACAACGATGGCAACAACGACAAAGACGACAACAATAATATTAATAATAACAACAACAGCAACAATAACAATAATAATAATAATAAGAAGAAGAAGAAACAGAAATAGCCTAAAAAAGTCTGAGAAGTTGTGATAGAATACAATAGATGGCAGCACTATTGAAAAGAGAAAACCTAAATTTTAATTCATTGTGGCGAAATCTAAGGAATCTTTTTTTTTCTAGCAGTAAAGTACAAATTAACTGGAATGATCTTTCGTAAAAGTAATTCCTATAAATATTTTTAAATGCTCAAACTGTGAATGGTCCACTATAATGGTCTGGAATATATATTATATACAATAATTTTTACTTAGAGGAAATAATACATTTAAGTTAGAGAAAATAATAATTTAAAAATCATGAAGTGTGGTATTCGAATATCAATATTCTAATTAAAATGAGATGTATTAGTAAGTCGATTTAAACTTTAAAAAAAAAAAAAAAAAAATTAATGCGGTTCGAGTCGGGCATGTTTAGGGTCATCTCGATTGATTTGTAAAAAACATATTTTCATATGCTTCTGAGATCAAGAGAAAATATATTTTTTTTTTAAAGTTGCACAATAACTAAAATTTTTGGGGAAAAAAAATATACATAAAAAAAGTAAAGATAATTTAAAACTCATTTTTTGGAATTGATGCTTCTAAAACTACAATTACTTGGCAGAGAATTAAACTTTTAGTGGAATTTTTTTTTAATCTTCTTACACAACCAGAAGTGAAGTTCACTTCCATATAGAAATCCTTAAAGTACTACATCTCCAAAAGATGGTAAAAATCGATACTGATTTTGCGTTGGTGCTTCATACATTATTTATCGACTATCTGAATAGTAGGGAACAATTTTAATGAATATGCTCATTAGAACAGGCTGCAGATGGCTTCAGACTGGTAAACTTCAATTGTATCAAATATTTTTATGAAATTTTCACCGAGTAAATGATGATGCAGTTTTTACTATATAAAAACTAAAATGTATTCTTTCTTAGAAGGCTTACAAAATTTCTTCGAAAAAACAGAACATTTGCTATCAAGCTTCAGTACATACAACTACGAACACAGCGATAATTCAGTCACCGCGAAAGTAAACACAATTTCCGATGCTTTCCGAACAGCATTCAATAGTCGTCTGCTCTCGATTCTATTTTTTTCGATTCCTTTTAGAAGCTCGTGGCAGAAATTTCTAACAAAATACAATTAACCAATCGCCTGTTCGAATTGCCTAGAAATTTCCCTATTGATTACGGTGTTGCCACCTTTTTCTAACCTGTATTATCGCTGTTAACAAATAAAATAAAATAGAACGTTAAAAGAAATACGTCACTATTTACAATTATATACAGAATAAAATGAGATAAAATAAAACTTTAAAATAAATTCGTCTACAATTTTATACAGACGATTTTTGTAATAATATGAATTTAGATATGCATTTAGCCCTTTCTTACACCTCTTCCCCTTTTAGTCCGAGAATGAATATTATTTTACGTAACAAATTGCGACGAATATTATTTTACATAATTAATTATATAGTACCATATAATACAATTAAAAAGAACATTTATTTCTTAAAATAATTTATAGTTGAGTAGTTCTTTGATGGAAATTAAGAATGATTTATGGAAACTTCATGTTTCTGAAATACCATTTGTCGCTTCAAAGATTTCCTCGTCTGTAACAAAAAAGAAAAATTACCTCCTCCTTGAAATTTGCTTATTCGCTACTTCTAAGAGCTCAATTCCTTCGTCTCTATGACAACCGTAGAATACCAAGTGCACGGGGAATGGAAGAAAAAACGCTGAGACTCTAAAAAGGAAATTGATTGACAGCTCCCTTAATTTCGTCTGCTTAAACTGCTGTTGCCAGATTCGATCTCAATAACGTTCTTCTACGCCGAGATCGAATTTTCTAATACTTTTTGTTTGGAAATTGTATCTGTTGCGGGTGTTATTTTTTTGTTTTGTCATGTCGATGTTCTCTTTTTTTATTTTTATTTTTATTGCTCTTTATGTTGTTGTGAGACAGTTTCTATAAATGATATCGTCCTTGTTTGTGTGATTTGACATTTGTGAGTGTTCAAGTAAACCTAGGTGGATGAATGTAAACTAGAGGTCGGAAATATCGATCAAAATAAATATCGATACTATATCTCTGCATAGAAAAATATTTCAATAAAATATCGATATATCGATACATTAATTTTTTTTTTTTATTTGATTTTTAATTTTGCTAGAAACGAAGTTTTTTGGAGCAAATTTCTACTTTTCATGAATTTATGCCAAAATTGTTTTAATAAATATATTATAAAAATTATTTTAATAAATATATTATAAAAATATTTTAATAAATATATTATAAAAAATATTTTAATAAATATATTATAAAATTATTTTTATAAATATATTATAAAAATTATTTTAATAAATAAGTTATATTATCAATCAGAATAAATAAAATACATTTGGATGTCAATGCATAAATTCACATTTATTTTTAAAGAAGAAATTTTGAAAAGTAGTTTACCGCTTATTTTGCTGATAGGAGATGTTTTTAATATTTAAAATTAGATGCAAATTCTAGGCACACGTTGGCAACAGAAAAGGTGCTGTGTTAATGACTCTAATAAATGATCTTACCTTTCCATTACATTACGTTTTCTTTTTTGTGAGAGTGCCATTTTAACTGTCTCTCAACCAAGTCCAAACTTTAGTTTTGAAAAGAGAATAAAGAAAATCGAAAAAACACATGAAACTACAAAACAATCATAAAAAAACTATAAAAGTTAAAAATATCAATATATTGGTGACTTGTATCGATTTTTTACTATCGATATATTTTTTGAAGTATCGATAAAAATATCGTATCGATATATCGCTGATCTCTAATATTTTCTGCTTCATTGTCAATAATTATTCCTTAATGTACATTATTGGTGACGTAATAGATTAGCCAGATTGCCTCGATTTGCAAATGAAACAACTATTTGACATGAGGAAAAACATTGTCTTTTAAATTACGCATTGAAGTTTTTAGAGCTGTGGTGTTTTAACCCGTTCATCATTCAGCGAGTTACGAAAGAATTGCAAGAACCAATAGAAATTATTCGGTTATTTCAACTTATAATTGAGTTTTAAAATATATATATTAACACGTTTTTGATTTCTCAGTATCGGAATTAACTAATTTCTAAATTTTAATCATTTATTCTCTAACATTTTTTTTTTTTTAATTCTAATTTTGAAGTAGCATATTTCAAATGAAATAAGCTTAATATAGAATATTTCAAATAAAATTGGCTATATCGAGAGGTTATTTTTTTTATCATTAATCTACACTGCAAGGTTGGAAAACAAAAATATATAGACTGCAGCTTGTGACGTCATTTGAGGGGAATTGACGATTCCTCACAAACTTGATCATTTAATATCGCACTTTTCTTAGCCACAAATTTTATACTATTTTTAACCTTCCTGTGTCCTTATAACTTTTTAAAGTTGTTTTTGTGAAAAAGAATGCCCTGGTTTCTAAAATATTTTCTTCTTTTTTTCCAGGTTGAACGTGAAATCGCCATCATGAAGCTTATAGAACATCCTCACGTTTTAGCGTTGTACGACGTGTACGAAAACAAAAAGTACCTGTAAGTACAAAGATTTACTTCAATTCAAAATCAAAAATAAATTAGGAAAATATTTTTAAATTGTATATTCCATGGATTGGTTTAAGCTAAAGTATATTTAAGAGATAATTTATGCTGTCACATTCTGAGGTAGAATGATTTGAACAAATATGACAAACTAGCTTACGTGTTTAATTAAATATATAAAGATTTCTTATGGAAATTTAAGAAAAGCAAAAACTTACTCTTAAGAATATTCTGAGGTCGAAATTTATAATTTTTATTTATTAAATCTTTTGCATTAACTTTGATCTTGTGAGAGAATCTTCGGAAGGCTAGTAGAACTACTTGCCGTCATCCAATTGAGATGAAATTTGTCAAGTAGACTCGTTGGTGATTACAATGCATTTTATCAAGTATTGTGATTTGTTTCCTAAATAATGAAGTTGTGCTTAGTAAACGAGCGTTTTAATTGCAATTATATTGTTACGAATTTTTGTATATTTGTAAATATTTCGTAGTGTTAATTTTGTAAATAGGAAAATTTATGTACATTTTGCATAAGGCAGTGCAATAGTTCGTCTTTAGTTTGCTTCCCCGCAATGTGTTTCTTAATGCTTGATAACGAGTTTTACAGAGATAACGCTGGGAAGCGAGTTTTACAAGGAGCAGGGCATTTAACATTATAGTAATGGCAATCTCGCCAAATTGGCGAGATAGAGCCAAGTTGGCGACGGTTATGGCGACTTATTTTTGTCGCCAAATTTGGCGAGAAATCGCGAAATGTCGCCAAACTTGGCGACCATTTGGTGACATTTTCGGTCCCCATGTACATGTATAGGACTTTTCGACTACGATCTGGAAAGTTCTCCAAATATCTACCTCTAGAAGTTTCAAGAAGGTTCGCCGCCTCCCCTATTCATGGGTTGATGTTTGGAAACAAATCCCAAGTCGTCTCTGATTGGCAGACTTCCCGCGTCTTCCGGTTACTCACTTCCGGCAGAGTATCTCCGTTTGTTTTCAATGTATTTGTCATTTCGATTCAAGGTTTGTTTTGCTTTTAAAAACTCAAATGAGCAGCAACTATTTAAAAAAATTAGAGCTTTTAGCTCAGATGAGATACAAAGAGAAATTTATTATACATGGAAGGATCAATTTATCCAATCCATTGGATGTTTTTTTAAAGCAAACTGTCTGTTGATGATACCAGACATTTGCGAGAAGTCTCGTTTGGATACGTTTATATGTACCAAATTTTGTTTAAGATACCCAATTTGATGAAATAAAGATTTTTTTTCTCAAAAGTTTCAGCTCATGCAATATAATTTTACATTTTAAGACATAAATAATATATTTAATACTAGCTGAATACACGTGCTTCGCAATGAAATTTTAACAAGTGCAATATTTTAGCTTGCTGTGAGGCCTCGCGTTGCGGAAATCTGTCATTCGTGTATAGGTTCCAGTTTTGGGCGCTTCGCTCGCAGGAAGGTTCATCGCTACGCAAAATCGAGCTCGCTTCGTTCGATGAAAAGTTCATTGACACATAAACACAGGCTTACTTCACTCTCTGAAAGGTTCATTGCTGCGTAAGCATAAGCTCGCTTCACTCACTAAAATCTAATTGCTACGTATTATTGGAAGCCTCTCCCTTGTCAAGGAAAAAAAATCGTTTTGTAAAATATTTGTTAATAACAAAAAAAAAAAAAAATTAAAAAAAATAATCTGTTTTTAAAAATCCAATTAGAAGGCTACAACTACTTATGTTGAAAATTTCAAAGCTGTAGCCCTATTTGAAAACGTTTTGTAAAATTTATATTAATTATTTAAAAAAATTAATTAATAACGTGCTAACCAAAAATTTGAAATTTTGTTTTTCTAAAGTCCAATTAGAAGGCCAAAACTACTTATGTTGAAAATTTTAGAGATGTAGCCCTATTAAAAATCGTCATCTTTCGGAAATCTGTGGCTTTTAATCTGCGAAACATTATTGGTTCCAATTTTCATACCACATTGCGGAACGAAGCAACATCACCCGTACTTCCTTCTTGAATACACTTTATTCATTTTGATTAAAATTCATAACTATGGATAAATACTAAGACTGAGAAAGACACAGTTTGTATGCACAAACACGGAGATCAAACAACAACCGGAAGTTGCGAAAAGTCTCTGTGGTCTCGTCCGGTTTACAGCGCCATCTATGAACCGCTTCTCACTTCAAGTCATGAATATAAGCCCGAGTTAGTTGACTGAGGTGAGTCAGTGAGTTGACTGAATTAGTCAGTTAGTTGACTGGAATTACTGAGTTGAGATACTGAGTCTCAGTGAGCATTCAGAGAGTTACTGTATTGCATAGTCTTTTGCGGCGATTTAGCAGTTGTGTGTCAAGTTTAACTGCTGTTTGTGCTCTATTGTTGTGTATAGAGAGCTGTATTGAGTCTACTAGAGCGAGAAGTTCTGGAGTTGTAAAGGAATCTGTGAAGAGTTGTATTGGAATAAATTTCTGCAAGTTTTGATCTGCTTTGGCTTCAAATCTTTCGAACCCATCCAACGCAACAATATGCTTGTAAAAATATTAGTTTTTCTTTCTCGAATGTTAACCAAGTTGGCTGTGTAAAAGTTTTCAAACGAAATGAAGCACACTGGTGAAAATCAAACAGAAATACATTCTTAGCTTAAGCGTCTATACATTACAATTTTGTAGAGATTAGTTCATGGACATCGCCAGGCAGGTTAAAGAGGAGGCCTTTCCATCCCCTTAGAGCATAGAGTTTGAGAGTTAAAAAGTTAAAAATTAGAATTTTGGGTGCGACAAAAATTCAGTTTGAATGATTTTTAAGTCAAATAGGTAACTTATCAGGACCACAATTTTGTGCAGAAAGTATACAGTACCACTTCATGCTTGAAATTATAATATTGTGGAAAGAAGAAGAAGAAGAAGAAAGAAGGGAAAAAAAAATCATTTGCACCAAGGTTTTATTATAATTGCCAAACATAGCATTTTTTGTAAAAGTGAATTTTGGATTAAAATGAATTCAATACTTTTTTTTAATTAATTATAAAAAAATCCTAAATGGGCCAGGATTCTATACCACGTCGAAAGAACTCTTCATCTTTTGAAGCTATCAACGAATCAACCCAATTTTTAGTATCTTCATATGATGTAAAACACTGCTTAGACAGCCCATGTGCCATTGACCTGAACAAATGATTATCGGAAAGAGCAATGTCTGGTGAATACGGAGGGTGGGGTAGGACTTCCCAATTAAATGTTTCCAAATAGGTTTTGACCGGTGCCGCAACATGCAGATAAGCATTATCATGTAAGAGAATAATTTTGTCGTGTCTGGAGTAGTTTTTCCTTGAGTGCTCGGCTCAATCTCATTTAATTGTCTTCGGTAGAGAGCTCCAAAAAACGCTCAAATTGAGCAACTCATAATACACGGCACCAATAAATAAATACTTCTGTTAACTATTAAATAAATTGCTCATTTTGTATATTTTTTTGATACGAAAGGAATATTTCTCAGATAATAATTCCTGTCAATAGATACATTATTTTATAAACTTACAAAAGTTTTGTTTTTGTTATTTGTAATTTAAAGGCTTTTTTTTTATTTTAGTAACTATTATTGATTAAATATGCATAGTATATAATGTGAGTAATGAAAATTATAAATGAAAGAGTAATGGAAATATTTTTTTATTTATTTATCCACATTTTTAATAAGTCATTGAAGGGAATTTTTTTAATTTTCTCGCAAAAAGATCCCATTTAATACTCAGCATGAGTTTTTTTTTTTTTTTTTTTTTTTTTTTTTGTTCAATGGATATTTGGTTTGACTGTCAATGTCGAAGCATGGGCAGTTGGTTCCCATCATTTTCTCTTCCTTAGGTTATCGCCGTGGTTACATTTTTCATCACCATTGATTATACAATGCAAAAAAAAAAAAAATCTTCTTATGCCTGGCAAGCAGCATTTCACACGTGCAAAATCGGCGTTCAACGTCTCTCAGCTTAAGTTCATATGGAGCCCATTTTTATTGTTTCTTTAATCATTCCTAAGGATTTTAAAAAATGTGAAATTGCTTGTTGAATCACTTCTAACGTAAGTGCAAGTTCTTGCATTTGGCATGAATCATCTTCTAATAATGCTTCTAATTCCGTGTCTTCGTACACTGTCAGCCTTCCACTACGTTCTTTGTTTTCTACTTCAAACCCCCGGGGAAAGCACTCACAACTTTTTTAAAGCAGTCTCACCCATCGATATAAATAAACAACTGGATAGACTGCTTAACGCTGGGAAAATGAAGCCGTTGCCAGATGCCGTTGGTGGGATAAAAAATACTGATTGCCGAGGATTGAAAATAAAATTGTGGGTTGTACACAGCAGAAATGTCAATAGTACACCTAAATTAGTAATAATGTGCCAAAAAATTTATACTCTAGCATTTTAAAAGGTTTTTCGCATTTCCATTCCAACTATAAAAGTGAACTGTGATTGGTTAACCTTCCCACCAGCTTCGCAAAGCTTCGCAATCCCCGGCGCGTTTTTCTCTTTGCATTGACAATGGAGCAGTCTATCCAGTTGTTTATCTATATCGATGGTCTCACCATATACTTCTGCAAGCAATCGATGCAGATTTCTTCAATTTATAAAAGTAAATCAAAAGTTCTCGCAAATGACGCTTATTCAGCAGCAAAAACATGAAATTTTCGCCCGAAAAAAAAAATAATGTGATGCTGATACGGAGTCACTAATACTTCAAGATTATGCTATTGTCAGATGTCCAAACTTACGATATTGTTATGAATTTTTCCGCTGAGGCAATGATGGCACAGTTTTTAAGATAAAACTACTATTTATTCACTTCAGAAAACTCACAAAATATATGCAAATTCAACAGTTACTCTCAAGCTTCAACACAAGCTTCAGCAAAAACAACTTCGAATACAGCGATTATACAAGCTCACTACAATAGGTAAACAAAGCGATCAGTTTTCATCGAAGTCCGAAGTCAATCTGAAAACTTTCCCGATCTCCGGTCTTTATATAGCAGGCGCGTGAGTTCACTCCCGAAATTTCCAGCCAATTCGTTGAACAAGAAATATCTCGAAACTTCTCGATTGCCTTAGGTGTTGCCACCTTTTCTAACCTGTATAATAGCTGCTGATAAATAAAATAAGATAAAAATAAATTACAATAGAATTTTAAAATAATACGTCACTATTTACACTATATACGGACAATTTGTGCAACAATATTACGTTTTACATCTGATAATTTCAAGATAACCTTCTGGTAGGGCCATCTTTTGTCAAACGGTGGAAACTTATTTGTACTCCCAATATAATACCACTACTTATTCCAAGAAAGGTTATTCCAGTAAAGGAATTCCAGGAAAGGTTATTCCAAAATAAAGGAAATCCAAGAAAGTGTACATATTCGGCCCATATACAGTTTAAAATTGACTATTTATATAAAAAGAGTATTTTCTATTTCAGTAGCGGTTTTTTAAGCTGGTTTTAGAACTTAGAAGCTGAGAGATTCGGAAGAATTTGGTCGAGTTAAATTGAGGTCATGTTCAAGACATCGACACCAAATTCAATTCAATTTTGTTAAAATGTTATTTCTCTTTAACGTTACACGTTTTACAAAGCTTTTTGAATTAATTTTGGATTTTAAATAATTCTTTGAACTGAGTATTTTAAAAGTAAAGAAAATAAAAAGTGTGTGTTTTATATATATATATATATGTGTGTGTGTGTGTGTGTGTGTGTGTGTGTGTGTGTGTGTGTGTGTGTGTGTGTGTGTGTGTGTGTGTGTGTGTGTGTGTGTGTGTGTGTGTGTGTGTGTGTGTGTGTGTGTGTGTGTGTGTGTGTGTGTGTGTGTGTGTGTGTGTGTGTGTGTGTGTGTGTGTGTGTGTGTGTATGTATGTATGAATGTATGTATGTATGTATGTATATATATATATGTATGTATGTATGTATATATATATATATATGTATGTATGTATGTATGTATGTATATATATATATATATATATATGTATGTATATATATATATATATATATGTATGTATGTATGTATGTATGTATGTATGTATGTATGTATGTATGTATGTATGTATGTATGTATGTATGTATGTATGTATGTATGTATGTGTATGTATGTATGTATGTATGTATGTGTATGTATGTATGTATGTATGTATGTATATATGTATGTATATATATATGTATATATATATTTATGTATATATATATATATATATATATATATATATATATATATATATATATATATATATATATATATATATATATATATATATATATATATATATATATATATATATATATATATATATATATATATATATATATATATTACATTTTATAAAAATTTTATTTCTCTTTAGCGTTACGTTTTACAAAGCTTTTTGAAATTAATTTTGGATTTTAAATAATTCCTTGAACTGAGTATTTTAAGCGTAAAGAAAATAAAAGTTTTTTTTTTCTTTTAATCCTTTATATTAACTTCAATTTTGTGCGCACGTATGTTTGTCGATGGCGGGAAAATCTTGGGAGTCTTAGGTAATCCCCTTGCCGTCATCCAATCGGGCTGAACCTTGCCAGATAGATTCAATGTCAATGGTAATACATTCTATCAAATTTTGGGAGCTGTCACTGTCACTCTGTCACTAACAAGTCGTGTTTACAGAATATCAATAAACAAACTTGTTGTCATTCAATTACGCTGAAATAGCATTTAACCGATCATTGAAGAAACTCCTCCCTGTAGCCAAAATTGTTTGAATAAGAAAAAGTAAAAGATATGTGGATGTCTGTGCATAAATTCGCATTCATTTATAATGAATAAATTTTGAAAAGTAGTTTACCGTATATTTTGCCGATAGGAGATGGTGTTTGCATCAAATTTTAAATATTAAAAACAAGATAGAAAAAACTTTATTTTTATGGATTGTATTATTAGGGCAATTCTATGGCTGACGCACGGGACATTTTGGCTCTTTTTTCTATTAGTAAACAGATAAGAATTATAAAATTAAGATGAATCTAATAGTTATGTTTTTATTTTATATCAACTTACTTGGTGACAAAGTTATATGAAACTTGTCCCGTGCGTCAGACGATATAAATGCATATTTGACCTAGTTAAAAAAATAATTTTTTCCATACATCATTGTCTCCAAGTAGAACTATATCAAACAAAAGCATAATTGCTAGATTCATAATAATTTTAGAATTCTAATTTTTTTATGAGTAGAAAAAAGAGCTAAAATGTCTCGTGATTACAGCAGAGAATTGCCCTTATTTATGATAAATTAAATATTGTAGATTTCCATATCGAAATAAATATTAATCAAACTTGGGAGAAAATATTGTTTATGACTAAAGCGAAGCAATTGATTAGTATAAATGCTAATGCTAATTTGCATAAAATAATATGATACTGTTGCGTTGTACGGGTTCGAAAGATTTGACGCCAAAATCAGATAAAAACTTGTAGAAATTTATTTCAAAATAACTCTTCACAGTTCTCTTACAGCTCCAGAACTTCTCGTTCTAGTAGACACAATACAGCTCTTTTCACCTCAATAGAGCACAAAACAGCAGTTAAAAACTTGACAAACAACTGCTAAATCGCCGCAAAAGACAATGCAATACAGTTCGCTCAGAATCTCCGGTCAACTAATTCAGTGATTCAAAATCCAAGAACTAACTTCAGTCAACTATCGGACTCAGCTAACAACTAGCTCCGTGACTCAAAATCAGTCAACTCACTCCGTCACCCCCTCCCTGAGCTTTTATAGGGGAGGTGAACGTACGTGAACCTTCTTGAAACTCCTAGAGGTAGACATTTGGAGAACTTTCCAGATTGTAGTCGAAAAGTCCTTATACATGTACATGGGATACATGTACCCATACATGTACCGAAAATGTCGCCAAATGGTCGCCAAGTTTGGCGACATTTGGCGATTTCTCGCCAAATTTGGTGACAAAAATTAGTCGCCAAAACCGTCGCCAACTTGGCTCTATCTCGCCAATTTGGCGAGATTCCCATTACCATAATGTTAAATGCCCTGCCCCTTGAAACTCGCTTCCCAGAGTTACCTCTGTAAAACCCGTTATCAAGCATTGGGAGGCTCATTGCAGGGAAACAAACCATTGCATTGCCTTATGCGAAATGTACAGAGATTTATCTATTTACAAAATTAGCACTACGAAATATTTACAAATATACAAAAATTCGTAACAATACATTGTTTGATTCAAACAATCAAAATCCTTTTTCAAATAAACCAATCCATCCTTTAACCATATGTATAGATGAATGGCTCGGTTTGCTTGAAAAGGATTTTGTGCAAACGTAATTTAAAGGTCTGAAAACATGTAGGAGGACGACAAAATGTCGTCTTTTTTGTGAAATCTCTCTGTTTCATGGAGATTCTCAGAATTTTATCTTGGTTTCTCAAAAGGTCAAAAATAAGGCTTTCAGGCCAAAAATACAAGGATATGGAGCTGAAGGGAATTTTAAAGTGAGATCCTTGGAGCTGCGGTAGTCTCCAAACGGACGTGAAATTGAGTCTTTTTTTTTTTCTTTCTAAGAATAAAATTTTACAGTACTCTGGGGTTTAATGCTTAACGGCACATCCATTAATACCAAGACACAGCGCAAGTTAAACGTGAGACGATACTTAAGGACTTATGAAAATGAAAATTGTAGAAAAGTTTAAAGTACGTACTTCATGCATAAGCATTAATTTTTTACTCAAGCGTGCACACACTTACGCTTCCATCTATATATATTTTGAACGATAACTTTTTAATTCTAAATTCGGGAATTTGTGCTTAGTATAACATTTAATGATGTTTCAATGTATTGAAAAGCACATATTTTTCAAATATAATTAGTAAAAAAATATGAATTGAAGATTTTGAAGAATCCCTGATGATGAAGAATCCTGTAAAAAACTATTAATTTTTAAACAAATATCTGTAAAACTAAGGTAGGGCCGCGTAGCCCAGTCGGGAGAGTATCGTTCTCGCAACTAGAAAGTTGCGAGCCCTGAGGTTGCGAGTTCGGGCCTGGGACCGACTAAAGACCGCCGTGTTCGCTAATGGTGACTGGAGCACGTTAAATCAGTCATGGTCGCAAAGTCCTCCAAGTTCCCATACAAATCAATACCTCTGGGGGTGGCAAAGCCAAGTCTTCTGCTTGGTATTGCCTCTAAATTAAGAAGTTCCACATACGGTAGGTAGTGCTGCCATCTATCGGGTAGCTACCGAAAGAGGTAGAAATGAACTCTTCGGCGGCTATAGGTAGACTTGTGCACTGCCTCTTGCGAGTGTGCGCTTACATCCTGTGCAGTACTGCCCACTACCGATATGTACGGGATATGGGGTTGGTACAAAATGCTTAAGCAGAGGTGCCTTAGTCCCCATAGGCCTTGATAAGAAGAAGAAAAAAGGAAGAAGAAGAGGGGGGGGGGTGTTGAACATCGCACAACTTTCAGTTACACTATAATACTGACTTGGATTTGTGTCATTTACCGTTTTTATATTTTCATCATACATTTTGGAAAAATGGCCAGTTTGGCAATATTTTTTTGCGATAACTCTTGTACGAGTCTTAGTTAAAAAAAAAAAAAAACACTTCCCCAGTATGGTTATTTTGGCATTATACTATTCGATAAGCCTTATATTATCCCTTTATCCTTTATTATACGTTAAAATGAGAAGAGAAATCCGATTATTAGCATTAAAGCATTTTTTATGGAAATATCGGAGGTGGGGATATTTGGAATACTTTAATAGGCACTACCACGGCGATTTTGAAAAAAAAAAATCATTTGAGCCGTTTTTTAGTTATTACTGAAAACATGATTTTTTTTTCAATGGCTGCTACGTTATGCTCACTCGCGATTTTGACGAAAACTTTTAATGGTAGGTCCCTGTGCCATCACCAACCCGCACACGAAATTTGAACATCATAGATCAATTTGTTCCAGAGTTACGCTGACCAGGTGCACGCACACCCACACACACACACACATTTTTTGTAAGTCCCTTTTTTGAAATCAGTATGTTCCAAAACGTGAGAAATGCAAAAAGAAAAGAAAGAAAGGAAAAAAAAACACTAATTTTTTGCACCATATATTACACTTTTATTACCCTACTATACTAAACTTCAACTTAACTAGACATCACTTAGACGATAGATCGTCACAGTGCTCATAGGTATTTAATCCATTTTGGCGGAGTGAAGACATAATTCTCGCCAAAATTTATAGCCTTTTGTTCTCTACACGGTTGTGGTTTGGCGAACATTATGCTTTCACGCCGCCAAAATGGATTAAATACCTATGAGCACTGTCACGATCTATCGCCTAAGTGATGTCTAGTTAAGTTGAAGTTTAGTATATAGGGTTGTGGTTTGGCGAACATTATGCTTTCACGCCGCCAAAATGGATTAAATACCTATGAGCACTGTCACGATCTACCGTCTAAGTGATGTCTAGTTAAGTTGAAGTTTAGTATATAGGGTTGTGGTTTGGCGAACATTATGCTTTCACGCCGCCAAAATGGATTAAATACCTATGAGCACTGTCACGATCTATCGCCTAAGTGATGTCTAGTTAAGTTGAAGTTTAGTATAGCTGAATACCCGTGCTTCGCTACGAAATTTTAACATGTGCAATAATTTAGCTAGCTGTGAAGCCTCGCGTTGCGGAAACTCGTCATTGGAGTATAGGTCCCAGTTTTTAGCGCTTCGCTAGCAGGAAGGTTCATCGCTACGCAAAATCGAGCTCGCTTCGTTTGCTGAAAATTTCACTGACAGGCTACTTCACTCGTTGAAAGGTTCATTATTAAGCAAGAATAGGCTCGCTTCTCTCTCTGAAAGATTCATTGTTGGGTAAGCATAAGCTCGCTTCACTCACTAAAATCTAATTGCTACGTAAAGCCTTAATATTAGGAACCACTCCCCTGCCAGGACACACACACAAAATCCCCGTAAATACAATAATACAACACGCCTGTAAGATTATTTTAACACGTGTTTGTGGAAAGCAAAATTGGAAGGCCAAAGCTACCTATGTTGAAACTTTCAGAGCTCTAGGCCTATTAAAAGTCGCTTTTCGTGAAAATAATAAAATAATTAATCAAAAAACAAATTAAAATTTTAGCATTCTTTTTGTCAATAGTCCAATTAGAATGCCAAACTACTTGTGCTGAAAATTTCAGATCTGTAGCCCTATTAAAAACCGTTTTGTAAAAAATATATTAATTACTTTAAAAAATTAATTAAAAAAAAAACTAACAAAAAAATTAAAATTCTGCTTTTCAAGAGTTCAATAAGAAAGCTAAACTTACTTATGTTAAAAATTTCAGAGCTGTAACCCTATTAGAAATCATTTTGTAATTTATTTTTTTTAATTTATTAAGAAAATTAATTAAAAAATAGCTAATTAAAATTTTAACATTCTGTTTTTCAAAAGTCCAATTAGAAGGCTAAAACTAACTATGTTGAAAATTTCAGAGCTGTATCTTTATTTGAAGTCACTTTGTAAAAAATAAATTAATTAAAAAAAAACTATTTAAAATTTTAATATTCTGTTTGACATACATAAAACTAAATAGCGAAAACTTCTTATGTTGAAAATTTCAGGGCTCTGCTCCAATTTTAAGTAGGTTTCTATAGATCCACAGATCCACAGACCGACAGATAGACAGACAGACAGCTTGTTTTATTATTATCGATGTATGCATATGGGTAATTGAAAGTAAAAATACCTTTGCTGCGGAGCTTTTGTAAATCTCTTGGTACTTTTGGCATTTGTATAATTATCGTTTGCTGACTTAATTTAATTTATTATTATTATTACTTTCATACCATATATGTACGATTTTTTGGCATTTCTCCTCGTTTTGGATCACCATGATTTCAAAAAAGTTGTCTAGAAAAAAATGTGTGTGTGTATGTGGACAGCATAACTACCGATAAAATTGACCCAGGACGTTCAAATCTGGTGTGCGAGTTAGTGGTAACCATGGGACCTACCATTAAAGTTTTTGCCAAAATCGCGCATGCTCGTTAGGTAGTTGCCATTGAAAAAATTATGTTTTGCAATGATTATTAAAAAAAGGCTCGAAAGATTTTGATAAAAATCGCTGTGGTAACGCCTCTTTAGGTCTTCTAAACATCCCCACCTCCTAATGCTCCCGTAAAAATGCTTTAATAGCGCAAAAAGTTGAAAAACGAATGCCTTTAACACAGAGCTCTATTTCCTTGAACATACCTCATCAACGATAATTTTTTCGCCTCTTATCAGTTTCACTTATAAGAAAGGATAATATAAGAATTATCGAAATGTATATCGCCAAAATCACCATTTTGGCGAAGTTTTTTAAGACCCATACAAGAATTATCGCCAAAAATATCGCCAAACTTGCCATTTTTTCTAAGTGAATGATGAAAACATAAAAACGGTAATGACACAACCTGACATCAGTATTATAGTGTAATTGAAAGTTGTGCGATGTTCCACACCCCTAGTTGTTAGGTGGTTTTAGTGTAGACGAGGCTAAATCGTAGTGTGTTTTTATTAGTATTCAAAATTGCAACATAAAGTTAACTGAGGTGCTTTTATTGCATAAAAAGTAAAGGTCGGCGACCTATCGATACAACGATATTTATATCGATATTTAAAAAAAATATCGATGCAAGTCACCGATATATCGATATTTTCAAACGTTTTTAAATTTTTGATGATCGTTTTGTAGTTTCATGTGTTTTTTCGATTTTCTTTATTCCCTTTTCAAAAACTTCAAAACTAATGTTTGAACTTGGCGGAGAGACAGTTAAAATGGCACATTAACAAAAAAGAAAACGTAATGTAATGGAAAGATAAGATCATTTATTAGTAGTCATTAACGCAGCGCCATTTCTGTTGCCAACGTGTGCCTGCAATTTGTATTTAATTTTAAATATTAAAAACATCTCTATCAGCAAAATATGCGGGTAAACTACTTTTCAAAATTTCTTCTTTAAAAATAAATGTGAATTTAAGCATTGACATCCAAATGTATTTTATTTATTCTGATTGATAATATAATTTATTTATTAAAACAATTTTTATAATTTATTTATTAAAACAATTTTTATAATTTATTTATTAAAACAATTTTTATAATTTATTTATTAAAACAATTTTTATAATTTATTTATTAAAACAATTTTTATAATCTATTTATTAAAACAATTTTTATAATTTATTTATTAAAACAATTTTTATAATCTATTTATTAAACAATTTTTATAATTTATTTATTAAAACAATTTTTATAATTTATTTATTAAAACAATTTTTATAGTTTATTTATTAAAACAATTTTTATAATTTATTTATTAAAACAATTTTTATAATTTATTTATTAAAACAATTTTTATAGTTTATTTATTAAAACAATTTTTATAATTTATTTATTAAAACAATTTTTATAATTTATTTATTAAAACAAGTTTGGCATGAATTCATGAAAAGTAGAAATTTGCCCCGAAAAACTTCGTTTCCGGCAAAATTGAAAATCAACTAATAAAAAAATCGTGTATCGATACATCGATATTTTATCGATATTTTTTTCAATGCAACTATATAGTATCAATATTTATTTTGATCGATATTTCCGACCTCTAATAAATAGAGAATGATATTTTTATGAAGTACAGTCAAATCACTAAAGCACTCAGCTGTAACTACAACTTATGAATAACTTAAAAGCAGTTTCTGCTTTGCTAGCAGATGTATCCAATTGAATACTGTTTTCCGTAATTGTAGTAAGAGGTTGTCCTTGGTTACAAACAGATTTTAACTAGTTTAGGAGGGACGAGATTTGTTGATATAGAGATACCCATACTTATTGTTAACTTGTCGGTTTTTAAGTCAACCACCAAGCATGCACTATCCAAAAGTTGTAGATATATATTTTTGCTTTTAAGTCTCGCAACAATTTGTACAACAGAAATTAATTAAACGAGAATAATAATAATAATAATAGTAATAATAATATAACACATAAAAAAGTTTTTAATATAAATCCATTATATGCATTCCCAATTTTTATATTCATTTACATAGCCTCGTTTCTGTTGTCAGCGTGTGCTTTGTGTTTGCATCTAATTTTAAATATTAAAAATATTTCTATCAGCAAAATTTGCTGTAAACTACGTTTC
Source organism: Linyphia triangularis (assembly GCA_963978545.1). Classification (NCBI taxonomy): domain Eukaryota; kingdom Metazoa; phylum Arthropoda; class Arachnida; order Araneae; family Linyphiidae; genus Linyphia; species Linyphia triangularis. Next base: position 6,851,495 of record OZ021726.1, read on the forward strand.
AAAATTTCCTCATTAAAAATGAATGTGAATTTATACACTCACATCCAAATATCATTTATTTATTCTGATTAAAAAAAATGTTTGTTTATTTATTTATTTATTTATTTATTTATTTATTTATTTATTTATTTATTTATTTATTTATTTATTTATTTATTTATTTATTTATTTATTTATTTATTTATTTATTTATTTATTTATTTATTTATTAAAACAATTTTGGCAACAGGAAAGAGTCTCTTCAATGATCGGTAAAATGCTATTTCAGCTCGATTGGATGACGGCGAGTTGGTTTATTAGTATTCCGTTTTAGTGATCTTTCTAGTGAGATACCTCTTAATGACAGTTACAGCCCCAAAGTTTGATAGAAGGCATTGTCATCGAGATCAAATCTATCAGCCAGGTTTCAGTTCGATTGGATGACAAGGATAATTAGGCCTCCTCAGATTTGCCTGTCATCGACGTATACATACACACACACACATACACACACACGCACGCACGTACACACCACACACAAAATCGGTTAATATAAAGCATTTTTTTTAAAAATAAACAAATTGAATTGTGGCTGCCTTAAACCTTAAATATAAAGTGCGTGACTTAGTTTTCTTTAAGGGTACCGAAATTTCTTCAAAAATCCCAATTTTTTTTCTGATTTTAAAAAATAGTTCCTACATTCCTGAAGAGAATGATGTTTTTATCTTATTCCTCCGGTGATTAGAACGCCACAAAATTACCTGTGATTTAAACATCACTAATGGGCGTAACACCTTGAAGCGTCTGCTTATAGTGCGCTTTTCGAGCACTAGTGTTTTTCACAGATGTTGCATATTCAAATCGATATATCTCCAGAACCATTAACAATTGGCTATTCAAATTTTTGGAGCATTTAATTTATATAGTTTTAAATATTTTGTCTTCGCAGAATTTTATTTTTTAAATTTTGTTTTAAAATATAATTTTTAGCGTAAAAGATGACATAAAAAAAAGCACAAATTTCAATATTTTAACTTTGAGAATTTTTTTAATTTTTTTTAGTTCACCTATCAAAATTCTGTGAAGACAAAATTTTCTTTATATAATTATGTATTACAGAAAGCTTTCACTTTGAAATATTTTTTTATTTTTTCTTGACTTATATCAAAATACGCAAACATCAATTATTATGGATTTTTCTTGGTTTTTAAATTTTTTTTAAATAATAAAACACAATATTTTAAAAAACATTTTCTCAAAGATATATAAATAGTATCTCATACATAAAATAAATTTTTGACGTAAAAATGTACATAAATAAAGTTTTTTTTATTTTCGGTACCGCACCCCCTTAAGGGGTACCGAAATTTCTTCAAAAATCCCAATTTTTTTTCTGATTTTAAAAAATAGTTCCTACATTCCTGAAGAGAATGATGTTTTTATCTTATTCCTCCGGTGATTAGAACGCCACAAAATTACCTGTGATTTAAACACCACTAATTGACGTAACACCTTGAAGCGTCTGCTTAAAGTGCGTTTTTCGAGCACTAGTGTTTTTCACAGATGTTGCATATTCAAATCGATATATCTCCAGAACCATTAACAATTGGCTATTCAAATTTTCGGAGCATTTAATTTATATAGTTTTAAATATTTTGTCTTCGCAGAATTTTATTTTTTTAATTCTGTTTTAAAATATAACATTTAGTGTAAAAGATAACATAAAAAAAAGCACAAATTTCAATATTTTAAATTTGAGAATTTTTTTTTTTTTTTTTTTTTAATTCACCTATCAAAATTCTGTGAAGACAAAATTTTCTTTATATAATTATGTATTACAGAAAGCTTTCACTTTGAAAGAAATAAATATTTTTTCTTGATTTACATCAAAATACGCAAACATCAATTATTATGGATTTATCTTGGTTTTTAATTTTTTTTTTTTTTTTTAAATAACTAAACGCAATATTTAAAAAAACATTTTCTCAAAGATATATAAATAGTATCTCATACATAAAATAAATTTTTGACATAAAAATGTACATAAATAAAGTTTTTTTTTATTTTCGGTACCGGACCCCCTTAATAAACAGGTCTTTTCATTGTCGCATGATCGCTCCCTGTATATCTTATTTGAATCGGTATTTCAGGTACCTCATCCTGGAGCACGTGTCAGGTGGTGAGCTGTTCGACTACCTGGTGAAGAAGGGTCGTCTCACCCCGAAGGAGGCCAGGAAGTTCTTCCGACAAATCATCTCCGCCCTTGACTTCTGCCACAGCCACTGCATATGGTAAGAGCCAACTCGTTCACTGTTAAAAAACTATTGGGGAAGTGCACGTCCAGCGTACTTTCGGAAACGACTTCTTAAGTGTTTAGGTACCTCCATCGAATATCATTCTGAATTTTTTATAAAACGTGGAGAAAAGTTAGTGGATTTACTAATCCACAGGTCTGCAGTGGCGAAAATGGCCGAAAATCGACTTTGATCGAGTTGAACTAAATCTGATTACCAAATACGCCATAACTTGCCAAATATTGATCGTTCTTTTTCATGTGGTAACCCATCTCGCTTTAATTTTCAATTAAGAAGGTTGCAGACGATTCAGATATTTGGCGACAGTCTACTTGCATCTTTTAAAAGTGAGCCAAGTTGGCCATAAATGTTACGACATTGATGATGTAACTGATGTCGCCAATTTGGCTTACTTTTAAATATGCATGTTTTCCGAGTCAGATATCAAAAATCGTCTGCGCCCTTTGTCATTGAAAATCAAAGTGCGGTCGGTTACCAGACGAGAAAAAAAAGAATCATTATTTGGCAAGTTATGACGTATTTGGCAATTGGATTTAGTTCAACGCATTCAGAGTTGATTTTTGACTAGTTTCGGCCATTAGTTCCACTCCAGAACAGTGGATTCGTAATCTACCAACTTTCCTCCACATTCTATAAGAAATTCAAAATGATGTTCGATGGGGTACCTAAAATTGCTTCTCAGTCTCTTTGGAACACTGAGCTAATAGACTGAGAGGCGACTGCAATTTTTGGACCTCATCGAACATCATTCTGAATTTTTTATAGAAATTTTAGAAAAGTGAGTAGATTAGGAATCCACTGGTCTGCCGTGGCAAAAATGGCCGAAATTGGTCGAAAATCGACTTTTAATAAGTTGAACTAAATCCAATTGCCAAATGCGCTATAACTTGCCAAATAATGAGCATTTTTTTTTATTTGGTAACCCTCACTCTTTAATTTTCAATTAAGAAGGTTGCAGACGATTCGGATGTGTGGCTATGGCTTACTTGCATCTTTCACAAACTAGCCAAATTGGCAAGAAACATTACGTCACTGATGACATAACTGATGTCGCCAATTTGGCTTACTTTTAAAAGATACAAATTTTCCGAGGCAGAGATCAAAAATCGTTTGCGCCCTTTGTCATTAAAAATCAAAATGCAGTGGGTTGCCAGACGAAAAAGTTTGTTCTCTTTTTGGCAAGTTATGACATATTTGGCAATCGGATTTTAGTTCAACTCATTCCAAGTCGATTTTTGACCAGTTTCGGCCATTTTTGCCACGGCAGACCAGTGGATTCGTAATCTACTCACTTTTCTCCAACTTCTATAAAAAATTTAGAATGATGTTCGATGGGGTCCAAAAAATGCAGTCGCCTCTCGGACTATAAAGAATACGGAACTGGAGTGCTGACTGAGCGAGCCGAAACCGAATCGCACCCTTTGGCGAGTGTGCGAATACGAAGGAGAAAAGTAGTTCCTCCCCATAGCTTCATGCATTGATAATTATGGGTGAAGTTTTGGCTCTTCACTTGCAATCAGCAACTTTTATACAGAAACAAATTATTTTTTATTGGAGTAGAATTCTTGCTTCCAAAGTCAGGATATTAAGGTGTTATTTTTATTAGAAATTATACTGTTTATATGAGGAAGGAAATGTGCCAAATCAAGCAAAATAGAGATTTAGGTTACGGGAACTAACTTATTTGCCATGCTTACAAGATAGAAATTCTTTTATGGATGTTCGGGAAATCGGGCCAAGTATGTTAATTTAATTCAAATGCATATTTTAGCTCTTTGAGGCACGGCAGGATTAAAAATATCCCACCTTTTTAAAGCACAGTACTGCATTTTGAGGCTTTTTTAGAACCACACCAAAACAGTGCAATAACTACATACACAATAAAATTTCTGTGCAGCATGGATCTATTTTATTTTTTGAAATCTTATATCCAAATGTTCGTGTTGCCCTTGCACCAAATAAATTTAAATCCAATCAACCTATGCCCCTAAAGTGTTAAGGTTATCCAAGAGTTTTCAATCCTTTTTAGGACGTTTTAACTTTTGGAATTTTTTAAATTTTTTTTTAAAGCTAACAATGATTTTGATTTTAATTTTAAAATTAGCAAAATATTGGGATACATTTTTCTACTATATTACAGAATTGAAAACAATATTGGTTGTCAAAACATTAAAATAAATTATTGAATAATAAAATAACAATTGATGAAATTAATAGTAAATTTGTTTTCCTTCCATTTATTTTCAAGTATTGCATACAAAACAATATAATATAGACCTTTAAACTAATGAGCTTAAAGGACAGACAATAAATAAAAAGTTTTGTTAATTCTGCACCTGCAAAATTTTTGTACAGAACTTTCATATATTCTTTTTCAGAACTTTTTGACTAATGAATATCCTTATGAATGATGAATGTCTTAGAAACCATTTATACGTCATCTTGTTCATTTTGAATATATGCATTTAGATTCCAAATTTAAAATTATTAAATGATTACTACTTTTTAACAGAGTTCAGAATACGGCAAAAATTGCTATATCGTATGGTAATCGGATCATAACCAAATTATAGCAGACATTCGATATCGATATTGCAATTTATTTTACTAAATATTTTAATACAATTTGTGTCAGAAGCAATATTCTAAATATTTTAATACAATTTGTGTCATAAGCAATATTCAGTTTTTATTTGAGCATATCATAATTGGAATTACAATTTCATTTTCAGTAGCTTATAAAATATACAATCTCTTAATATATTAAAAGATACAATTATACTTCTTCAATAACAAAAGTATGAATAATGCAGGTGTACTTACTATGGCTTTAACAGAAGCTTCGCTGGATACACTTCGAATCGCGCGAAATTGAACATAAATAAATAAAAGTTTAAATCCTTTCAAAGCAAAATCAGAAACTCACTGACTAATTGAAGATTTCACGCTGCAAAATTATTTACATTAACGTGCGAGACATTTCTCAAAAAAAAAAATCCACTTTTGTTTTGACGATCACTCTAAGGAAACACTCAAACCTCGGCATTTCCCGATTTTATATAAATATAAACAAGCTTTTTCTAAGCTGTATTATCGCTGTTAATAAATAAAATAAGATGAAATAGAACTTTAAAAGAAATACGTCACTATTTTGCAGAAAATACTCAGAGTATTTGGTTAGCAACAAAGCCCGCCAAGAATAATTTGAATAGACAAATCGCAATGTTTTGCCCTGATATATCCTAGCACGTGCTCGAATATATGGGCATATTGTGTTAATGCGCGTGGCTCGATTGCGCACTTGTAAAAGAAGCCAAGGTCATCACTCCGGTGTTTTCTTTAGCTCAGTGCTTTGGAATGATATAATTGCGATAAAGCGAGATATAGAAATAAGAGTTATGTTGAAGTGAACAGGGTATGGGATTTTTAATACTCCTGTTTGCAAAATCAGTTACATCATTGAAATGTAGCTACAAATTGTTGTAACATCTGAATATAGAGGAAAGAATTCACCACTTCCCTCATGGATCAATCCCTTATTATTCCTTTACTTACTGGTAACGGTCTTTTTAGCAGAATGTATTAGTTTTAGCAGAATATAATAGTTTTAGCAAAATATTGTGGTTTTAGCAGAGTATAGTAGTTTTAGCAGAATATAGAAGATTTAGCAGATTACAGTAGTTTTAGCAGAATATGTTTTAGCAGAGTATAGTAGTTTTAGCAGAATATATAAGATTTAGCAGATTACAGTAGTTTTAGCAGAATATAGTAGTTTTAGCAGAATATATTAATTTTAGCAGAATATAGTAGTTTTAGTAAAATATAGTAGTTTTAGCAGTAGCAGAATATAGTAGTTTTAGAAAAATATTGTAGTTTTAGCAGAATATTGTAGTTTTACCAGAATATAGTAGTTTAAACAAAATATAGTAGTTTTAGCAGAATATAGTAGTTTTAGCAGAATATATTAATTTTAGCAGAATATATTAATTTTAGCAGAATATAGTAGTTTTAGTAAAATATATTAGTTTTAGCAGTAGCAGATTATAGTAGTTTTAGCAGAATATAGTAGTTTTACCAGAATATAGTAGTTTAAACAAAATATAGTAGTTTTAGCAGAATATAGTAGTTTTAGCAGAATATATTAATTTTAGCAGAATATAGTAGTTTTAGTAAAATATAGTAGTTTTAGCAGTAGCAGATTATAGTAGTTTTAGCAGAATATAGTAGTTTTAGAAAAATATTGTAGTTTTAGCAGAATATAGTAGTTTTACCAGAATATAGTAGTTTAAGCAAAATATAGTAGTTTTAGCAGAATATAGTAGTTTTAACAAAATATAGTAGTTTTCGCAGAATATAGTAGTTTTAGCAGAATATAGTAGTTTTAGCAAAAAAAAGTGTTGTTTTAGCAGAATATAGTAGTTTTAGCAGGATATAATAGATTTAGCAGATTACAGCAGTTTAATTTAGCAGAATATAGTAATTTTAGCAGAATATAGTAGTTTTAGCAGAATATATAGTAGTTTTACAAGAATATAGTAGTTTTAACAAAATATAGTAGTTTTAGTCGAATATAGTAGTTTTAACAGAATATAGTAGTTTTAGCGGAATATAGTAGTAATAAAACACGGATTATCAGTACCTCATATTCACCACTTTTGTGTAGTGTCAAATCAGACCGAATGAAAATGAACATAACCATATGAAGCCGTCATCAAATTTACTCCCATCAACCAAATTTGCAAACAGGTGTTTTCAAAATTCCGTACCTGTCTGTCCAACTCATCACTTGTCTCTTCCTTCTGTCTCTCACAGTTATGTCATTTCAAAGTTAGGCATTCCTCTCAGAAAGACCCTGCACCTACCAAGTAACAAAGAGGCGAGGAAAGTTACCCTGGGTACGACTAACATGTTATAAGAATCTTTTACGTCTAAAATAATCGGTCCCATGAGTAAGAATCTAAGCCCTGTCTAAATACCAAGAAGACAAGAGTCTAAGCTGGGACTAATTCGAATTAAGCTGAGTATTTCGATTACAATTGGATATGCCAAAAATATGTCGTTTTTGAAAGTATAAGTTTAGGGTAGTGTGAGTTGGCATTGATACTAAAAAAAATCCTCGTTTTTCTTACATAGAGTAAAATTTAGTTTATATTTTTATCAATAGATGTCGCTTTGCATCAAAATATTGAGGATTAGCGCCTGTGTACTTTGTGGCGACCAGCGCACATGCCCTTGTGGTTAGGTTTGTGGTGTTGCCAGCAGTGATCATATGATGAACTGCCTGCATCCCTTGTTAGGGCTATTCAGTATCGGAGTGTTGCCTTGGCAACTGTGAATCTGTATGCAGATGAACTTTTGTATTTAAAGGAAGAGTCCACCTACCTTAATGTTCTTGTATTTTGTTAAGTCTTTAGGGTTGGGATCACATTCCTGGTGGAAGTTGTTTGTTATAGTCCGAGAGGCGACTGCAATTTTTGGACCCCATCGAAGATCATTCTGAATTTTTTTATAGAAATTAGAGAAAAGTGAGAAGGTTACGAATCCACTGGTCTGCCGCGGCAAAAATGGCCGAAACTGATAAAAAATCGACTTGGAATGAGTTGAACTAAAATCCGATTGCCAAATAAGTCATAACTTGCCAAAAAGAAAACAAACTTTTTCGTCTGGCAACCCACTGCATTTTGATTTTCGATGAGAAAAAGCGCAAACGATTTCTGATCTCTGGCTCGGAAAACTTGTATCTTTTAAAAGTAAGCCAATTTGGCTCCCTTTTAATAGAAGCAAGTAGCCCGTCGAAACATATCTGAATCGTCTGCAACCTTCTTAATTGAAAATTAAAGAGTGAGGGTTACCAAATAAAAAAAAAGGCTCATTATTTGGCAAGTTATGGCGCATTTGGCAACTGGATTTAGTTCAACTTATTAAAAGTCGATTTTTGACCAGTTTCGGCCATTTTTGCCACGGCAGACCAGTGAATTCGTAATCTACTCACCTTTCTCTAATTTCTATAAAAAATTCAGAATGATGTTAGATGGGGTCCAAAAATTGCAGTCGCCTCTCATTCTATTACTAGGACTTCCTTTTTATGTGTTTATCTTAAGAAATTGTCCTGGTAATTTTAGATAAACCTTCTTTTTAATGTTATTGTTTTCAGCCATCGTGATCTGAAGCCGGAGAATCTTCTGCTGGACGAGAAGAACAACATCCGGGTGGCTGACTTCGGAATGGCTTCCTTGCAGATAGAGGGCGCCATGCTCGAGACGTCTTGCGGCTCACCCCACTACGCATGTCCGGAAGTCATCAGAGTACGGTATTCTTTTCTAAATCCCCATCCTTCATCATATCCCATCAGATGTAGAAAATCCCGGTTATCGTGTGAGAACTTGACCTTGATTTTGAGACAGAGGTCAACATTTTGTTGCGTTGTACGGGTTCAAAAGATTTGACGCCAAAGCAGATCAAAACTTGCAGATATTTATTCCAATATCACTCTTCACAGATTCCTTTACAACTCCAGAACTTCTCGTTCTAGTAGACAGAATACAGCTCTTTTCACAACAATAGAGCACAAAACAGCAGTTAAAAATTTGACATCACAACTGCTCAATCGCCGCAAAAGACAATGCAATACAGTTCGCTTTTGAACTACTCAGTAATTCCAGTCAACTAATGGACTCAGCTAACAACTAACTCAGTGACTCAAAATCAGTCAACTAACTAAGTGCAACCTCGGACCGTAAGCGCCATTAAATCGCAAAACTAAGCACCAAATGTTGGTGGCAGCTAAATGGGAACCAATTTTTGGTGCAAGGTGGAACAAAATTTTTAACAGTGTAGAAACAGCAAGATTTACAAACATTTTATTGCTTTAAATTGTTTGCACCCACCATAGTCATAGCTTCCATTCTTCATTTTCTTCATTGTTACCATGCCAAAGAGAGCGAAAACCTCTCGATGTTTTATTTTCCCGACCAATATTTTTAAACAGTTTCTGGGGTAACTGAACAAACAACTTTCGAGAATTTTGTATTTTTGTGAAATCTATGATGCTGTGTCATAGTAAACATATATCCGTCGAAAATATCGTGATATATTTTTTTTATTTTTATCTTCTTTTCTATACTAAACTTCAACTTAACTAGACATCACTTAGACGATAGATCGTCACAGTGCTCATAGGTATTTAATCCATTTTGGCGGAGTGAAGACATAATGTTCGCCAAACCACAACCCTGTAGAGAACAAAAGGCTTTAAGGTTTGGCGAGAATTATGTCTTCACTCCGCCAAAATGGATTAAATACCTATGAGCACTGTGACGATCTATCGTCTAAGTGATGTCTAGTTAAGTTGAAGTTTAGTATAGATCTGAGAAATAAGAAAGCAAAAACAATTTCTTAGATTATTTCTACTGTCAATTTGAAAACGTCTTTTAATCAATGATGGAAAAATTTTTTTTTTACAGAAACCGAAAAACCTTTTCTTAGATTTGTAAGAACTTTAAGACGGACAACGTAAGATAGAATTACCTTTCTTTCTATAAAAAGAACCTCCTCTCTTTTAAACGTATTCCTACACAGATACAGATATCGAATACCAAGTCGGAAGAAATACTTTCAATTTACTTTCTTTTCACCGTATTTTTTTTTTATAAATATTTATCTTATTTCCACGTAGCGACTGCTACACATCTGCGTTTGTTGTTCAGATGCATTTTTCTCTTATCATTCTAAGCATCATTTCTTTTATGCGTCGTGGAGAAGCATCGAAGAAATCCGGAACAAATTCCATCGCATATACAAATTGAAGATTTATTTTTAGATAAAGCCGTTCAAGTTGCCGTTGGAGATATTTGCTTTATTTTGAAGTAGGAAATGGAGATGTAACAGATGTTTCCTCTGAAGAGGTCGTTTGTGTTTCGAGCAGTTAAAAATTGAATGGTTTATGAGCAGATTTATTCTTAAGTGGCATACGTGAAAACTTTTGACTTGAATTTTCAGGAAAATCAATGCTGCAGATTTTTTTTTTGCATGCTTTTAGAATTATTTCGCAAAAAAAATTACGAAAATCAAAGCAAGTTATAATGGTCCCTCAGGTCAAATGAATTCCAGCAGACCAAATTATTCATAAATTCTTGGTATTTCCCTAAATCCCATTCGAACTTAAGTATGATGTCCGATTATCAATGAGATCTCTATGTATTATCTTTTATTGGTACCCTAAAATGTATGTTTAAATTTAAATTTGTTCTCTAGCTGGTGTGTTCATCTCCCGACCAACTCGCCAATGCTCGCTAACCCTTAGAACCTACAACTATCATTGGTTCAATAGGATAGCTTCTATCTCTAAAAAAAAATACACGTCTTCGGATTACGTAGTGGCATAAAAAAACCTTGTCATAATAGAAAAGCAAAAAGTTAAACTTTATCATATTCAACCGCGTATATTTTGTACATTTTTCAGAAGAATTGTGTTTTTTTCCTTAAAAGTAGGGTATACAGATAGGAGAAACTTCCTGCATAAAACTGGCATCGTGTTCTACAACAACAACACTCCCAATGCAAAATAAGCTGCTTCTATGATATCTTTCAGCATATTTCGCCTATCAAAACTTCCATCTACACCATAGGCGTAACGGGGGGAGGGGGGGGGGGATTTGGGTGTTCAACCCCCCCCCCCCCCATTGGGTTGAGAAAAATTACGCAAGTTCAGTACGTTTTTTCTCCAACCAACTCATTGATGATTATTACTCAAAGCATCCATTAAATTTCCTTACTAGTAATTATTCAGTGTTTTACGTTTATTGAAAAAGGTAATCAAAAGCTATACCAAAGTGAAAGGCGTTCATACAGCTAATGTACAATTGAACGTCTTTCAAACTGTATGCTGTTCGCAGACAACTATGCAAGCTACACAGGCTGGAGAAATGGGGTCTTTATCGGGGGAACATAAGCGCTTTAGTCATCGACCGTTGATGTGCGACCTTAGGCGAAACGAGTGAGTGGAGGATTCTCTCCCCTTTAGGTTGAGGAACAATTAAGCAATATACTGCATTTTCCCCCTACCAACTCTTTGTTGATTATTATAGACTGAGAAGCGACTGCAATTTTTGGACCCCATCGAACATAATTCTGAATTTTTTATGGAAATTAGAGAAAAGTGAGTAGATTACGAATCCACTGGTCAGCAGTGGCAAAAATGGCCGAAACTGGTCAAAAATCGACTTTTAATAAGTCGAACTAAATCCAATTGCCGAATGCGCCATAACTTGCCGAATAATGAGCATTTTTTTTTTATTTGGTAACCCTCACTCTTTAATTTTCAATTAAGAAGGTCGCAAATGATTCGGATGTGTGGCTATGGCTTACTTGCATCTTTCACAAATGAGCAAAATTGGCGATAAACATTACGTCACTGATGACTTAACTGATGTCGCCAATTTGGCTTACTTTTAAAAGATACAAGTTTTCCGCGCCAGAGATCAGAAATCGTTTGCGCTTTTTCTCATTGAAAATCAAAATTGCCAGACGAAAAAGTTTGATCTATTTTTGGCAAGTTATGACATATTTGGCTATCGGATTTTAGTTCAATTCATTCCAAGTCGACTTTTGCTTAGTTTCGGCCATTTTTTCCACGGCAGACCAGTGGATTCGTAATCTACTCACTTTTCTCCAATTTCTATAAAAAAAAATTCAGAATGATGTTCGATGGGGTTCAAAATTGCAGTCGCCTCTCGGACTATTACTAAAATTATCCTTTAAATTTCATTATTGAGATTATTCAGTGATCAGTGTTTTACTAAAGTAATCAAAAGCTATACCAAACTGCAAGATTATACGTGGATTTTTCGCCAGAAGAGCAAACTTGTCATTTAATGTACCATTTGATGATAACTACGCGCTGCATCCGTCCGAGGCTGGAGAAATGGGCTCTCCATCGCGGGTAAATGTTTGTCCTGAGTGGACATTGCGCTGTATAGAAAACACAAACTCTAAACAATAACTGAATGTAAGCTAGGGGAGTGGAGCATCGGACAACTTTCAATTTCGAAGGGATACCGCCACTGATTCTGTCTGGTTTCTGGGCCTGGAAGAGTTTCTCCGAAAATATCCATTCATGTATTTTACAATTATACCAGACCCTTTCAATTAATGTTTAAAAAAACATTTTCCTACTTCTTCAGCTCCTTTTTTTTTTTTTTTTTTCTTCTTTTTTTTCTTTCTTTTTTTGAAGAAGAATTTTTCGCCTTCTTCTTCTTCTTCAAAAAAAGAAAGAAAAAAAAGAAGAAGAAGGAGAAAAAGAAAATAATTCTTAAGAAATTTCACTTATGCCGTAGATTTGAAAATGATTTGAAAACTTTTTCAAAATGATGTAACTTTTTCTATTTTTTTTTACCCCCATATCTTTTTTTTTTTTTCCTTTTTTTTTTCTTTCTTTTTTTGAAGAAGAATTTTTCGCCTTCTTCTTCTTCTTCAAAAAAAGAAAGAAAAAAAAGAAGAAGAAGGAGAAAAAGAAAATAATTCTTAAGAAATTTCACTTATGCCGTAGATTTGAAAATGATTTGAAAACTTTTTCAAAATGATGCAACTTTTTCTATTTTTTTTTTACCCCCACATCTTTTTTTTTTTTTTTTTTTTTTTTTCTTTCTTTTTTTGAAGAAGAATTTTTCGCCTTCTTCTTCTTCAAAAAAAGAAAGAAAAAAAAAGAAGGAGAAAAAGAAAATAATTCTTAAGAAATTTCACTTATGCCGTAGATTTGAAAATGATTTGAAAACTTTTTCAAAATGATGCAACTTTTTCTATTTTTTTTTTACCCCCACATCTCTTTTTTTCTTTCTTCTTTTTTTGAAGAAGAATTTTTCGCCTTCTTCTTCTTCAAAAAAAGAAAGAAAAAAAAAAGAAGGAGAAAAAGAAAATAATTCTTAAGAAATTTCACTTATGCCGTAGATTTGAAAATGATTTGAAAACTTTTTCAAAATGATGTAACTTTTTCTATTTTTTTTTTACCCCCACATCTTTTTTTTTCTTTTTTTTTTCTTTCATTGGTGCAGCGAGCCCATATTTTTTTTAATTACCCCCCCCCATTTCATCAACTCTAGTTACGCCTATGATCTACACTCTCATTTGCTCGTCAAGCAGACAGTTTCTTATTTTGTTCAACAACAAATATTCATTGCGATTCTACCTCTTATTCAGCATTGTAAATGAATAACCATTGTTGCCAATCTGCCTATACAAATAAAATATTTTAAACATGCATGTAATACTTTTTTAGTAATTTTGAAATGAATTGCTTGTTTTTAGGGTGAGAAGTACGATGGCAGAAGAGCCGACGTGTGGAGTTGTGGAGTCATTTTGTATGCTTTACTTGTGGTGAGTATCTGTAACACGTCTTCTTATGATGTACATAGGGCTCCAAAAGTGACTACCCGTACTTAAAAAATTAACATCTAGAATAGAGTCCGAGAGGTGACTGAAATTTTTGGACCTCATCGAACATCATTCTGAATTTTTTATAGAAATCGGAGAAAAGTGAGTGAATTACGAATCCACTGGTCTGCCGTGGCAAAAATGGCCGAAACTGATCAAAAATCGACTTGGAATGAGCTGAACTAAAATTCGATTGCCAAATATGTCATAACTTGCCAAAAGGAGAACACACTTTTTCGTCTGGCAACCCACTGCAATTTGATTTTCAATGAGAAAAAGCGCAAACGATTTCTGATCTATGGCTCGGAAAACTTGTATCTTTTAAAAGTAAGCTAAATTGGCGACATCAGTGACGTAATGTTTATTGCCAACTTGGCTCATTTTTAAAAGATGCAAGAAAGCCGTCGTCAGGTATCTGAATCATCGGCATCCTTTTTAATTGAGTGAGGGTTACCAAATAAAAAAATACTCATTATTAGGCAAGTTATGGCGCATTTGGCAATTGGATTTAGTTCAACTTATGAAAAGTCTATTTTTGACCAGTTTCGGCCATTTTTGCCTCGTCAGACCAGTGGATTCGTAATCTACTCACTTTTCTCCAATTTCAATAAGAAATTCAGAATGATGTTCGATGGGGTCCAAAAATTGCAGTCGCCTCTCAGTCTAATATGGTTACTCACAAGAAATCGAAACTATTTTTACGTTTATTGGAAAATCCTTAAAATTCAGCTTGAGTTTCTGAATTTTAAGTACTATTCAACAAATATACAAGTACTTTCAGTTTCTTATGATAACGGTTTTCGGAACAGAAGCAGAATGGGACCCCATTGTCGACTTTTCCCGGTTTGAACAGGTCGGATTAACTTTAGTCGCCAAACAATTGAGTGGCATTCATCGATATAGTGGCATTATGGAAGGCATTTTAGATCAAAAATGTTAAGCTAACAAAATAACAATTGAAACAAAAAAATGGACGATCGCCAAACAGTTGAGTCTCTAAACGGGTACGATAAACAATCAAAACTCCACTGGCGACCTTTTCTTGGCGCTTTCCTGTTGTCGCCAAGGCCAAGCAAAAAGTCGCCAATGGGGTCCTATACTGCTTTTATATCCAGTTTTCATAATGTTTACTTTTGAAGATCTGAAGTTAATAAGTTAATTTTGAACACTCTTCATCCAAAGACTCTTTGCAGTGGCGTTTTAATTATATCCACTTCAAACGATTTGACATTTTTTATTTTTATTTTGAAGAAGAAGAAGAAGAAGAAGAAGAAGAAAAACGTTTTCTTTCTTGTGCTTGGCTCTTAACAAAATACAGTAGAATCTCGATTAACCGACCTAATTCGGAGCAAAGGTAGGTCGGTGTTACGCGAAAATTCCGAATAAAAGGGAGTTGTTAAAAACAATAAAAAGTAAATGATTTTCGTTTATTGAATACATGACTTTTAATGTTTTTTTATGACATAATTGTTGGAAATGAGTTTTTGTTGCAATAATCTTGATAATCTTTGTTTCGCTGCTCTATCCCGGAGACTTTTTGAAGGCAATAGTTCAGTTTGATCTGCATCCGGAAGGTTGCTCTAACCATGTCAGTTCCTTAGAAAAACAGTCAAAAGCCTCACCTTTACTTATGTAACTTTAGAGCAATCGAAAAGATTGCGGTTTAAAAAGGAACAAATGATTTATTATTCATTTGGGAGATTTTTGATGTCGACTAAATGATTGCCGGTTAACAGAGAGTTCCGGATAAAGGAGGGACGATTAATCGAGATTCTACTGTATAACTTTTTAAGGTGTTTTAAATTAAGGCTGGAAATTTATTAATGAAAGATTTTCACTTTCGGTTTGTGATAGAAGATATTCCAAAGAAACTAGCTGTTCTAACTATGTCATGGTACATGGTCAAAGGCACAGTAAACGACAAATATGTGAAAGATCCTGATATCAAGCCCCGTATGACGGTATCTGGTTTAAAAATTAAAAAACTGAGTCCTTAAAAGTTCTTAAGGACTACTTATTTTGATTAGCTCTTATATAAGGACCATTAAAGTCCTTATTTTTCATCTTAGGTTCTTAATTTTTGATTATGAATTTTTCTTAAAAATTTTTTTTTAGCTATCCCAAATTTGAATTTCGTATTCATCCCTTTTACCGGTTCAGATCCAACTTTAATTAGTGAAGCAATTTTATCTCCCAAATTGCTTGAAATCACTGATTTACAGGAACACTCAACTTCTGTTTACTTTAGGGTGGATGGATTTCCACATGACAAAGAACAAATAATAATAATAATAATAATAAAAAGTTCCACTTAAATACATCAATCTTGCCAAACTGTCCACTCGAATGTCGTAGATCTATATCTGTATTTTAATTCTTCTACAATTTATTAAATAATAGCATTGATTGTCCTACAATACTACAGCTACTTAATTTATATGCTCCAAAACATGTTACTAGAAATAAAATTGTCTTCAGTAAAAATTTCTGTACTAAAAATTATCTTAAGAATCAACCAATTTATTGCTTTAGTAAACAAGTTGTCGCCTCCATTGTGATATTTTCTTTGATAATTTTTTAAAGCTAAAATGTGATATTATGTCCTTACTTTCGTAATTGTCATTAATGTTTTAATCTTTTTGTGTTATTTTGTATGTTTCCATGAGTTCTTGTCCTGTCATGTAATTGGAATTGGCCTTTCTGTTTGACAGTGTAAATAAATAAATAAATATTATTAATATTATTAATATTATTATTATTATTATTAATATTATTATTTATATTATTATTATTAATATTATTATTTATATTATTATTATTAATATTATTATTAATATTATTATTATTAATATTATTATTATTAATATTATTATTATTAATATTATTATTATTAATATTATTATTAATATTTTTAATATTATTATTATTATTATTATTATTAATATTATTTTATTATTAATATTATTATTATTATTATTATTATTATTATTATTATTATTATTATTAATATTATTATTATTATTATTATTATTATTATTAATATTAATAATATTATTATTATTATTATTATTATTATTATTATATTATTATTATTATTATTATTATTATTATTAATATTATTAATATTATTAATATTATTATTATTATTATTATTATTAATATTATTATTATTAATATTATTATTATTATTATTATTATTATTAATATTATTAGTATGTTTATTATTAATATTATTATTATTATTAATATTATTAATATTAATATTATTATTATTATTATTAATATTATTAATGAAATTTGTTAATCAATTTTTATTCTTATAATGTATTCTTTTGAATGAATTTATGTGTAAGAAAGCAATGAGATTTTGTCGCTACAAAACTATAAGGTTCTTAAAGTTAAAAATTTAAAAGGCCGTAAAAAAACCCTTAAAAAACACTTTTTACTTTTCAAAAGCATGAACCCTGAAAAACAAGACTCAGCAACGAGTGTAATACACAGTCTGGGCGTGAATTTGTCATATTGCTTAATCGGAGTTTTCTCCTTGACAGACACAAATGCGGGACTCCCTTGCAATGGACAATTCCCGTATTTTTTAAAAACAAGTGAAGTTAGTACATATTTGTGAAGAATTTCTTTCTGATTTCAAATATTTCAACAAAAGTTCTTTAAAAAAATTAGTTATATTATAAAAGTATTAAGAAAAGAAAATGCCCCAAAACCAGTCCGATCAAAACAGCCAACAAAATTCGTGACGTAAAGAGATCCCTGCGTTTCTATGGTTATCGTGAGGTTTCTGTCAAATAGTTATCGTTAAAAAAGTTGGAGTTGGTAGACCATTGCCACATTCCGTAAAGGTTGGCTCGATTTGCGAGAAAACTTCTAAATCTGGTTTCCGCTGCTGCATTTCAAGCCAAGATGTTTGAGATCTCTTTACGTCACGTTCAAGGAACGTTCGGAAAGTCATTGGGTTTTTGTGAAACCCACAACGCTGACTCCGTTGAAAAAATCGATTTTTTTCTTCTTACTTATTTCGAAAGTAAAATATATTGAGAGTACATTAGAGGTCGGAAATATCAATCAAAATAAATATCGATTATATCGTTGCATAGAAAAAAAATATCGATAAAATATCGATATATCGATACATGATTTTTTTTTTTTTTAATTTGATTTTCTATTTTGCCAGAAACGAAGTTTTTCGGAGCAAATTTCTATTTATCATGAATTCATGCCAAAATTGTTTTAATAAATAAATTATAAAAACTGTTTTTATAAATAAATTGTATTATCAATCAGAATAAATAAAATACATTTGGATGTCAATGCATAAATTCACATTTATTTTTAAAGAAGAAATTTTGAAAAGTAGTATACAGCATATTTTGCTGATAGAGATGTTTTTAATATTTAAAATTAGATGCAAATTCCAGGCAACTGAAAAGGGGATATGTTAATGACTACTAATAAATGACCTTATCTTTCCATTACATTACGTTTTCTTTTTGGTTAGGGTGCCATTTCAACTGTCGCTCAGCCAAGTCCAAACTTTAGCTTTGAAGTTTTTGAAAAGGGAATAAAGAAAATCGAAAAAACACATAGAACTACAAAATGATCGTCAAAAAGCTAAAAATGTTTGAAAATATCGATATATCGGTGACTTGTATCAATATTTTTAGTATCGATATTTTTTTTTTTGAAATATCGATAAAAAAAATATCGTCGTATCGATATATCGCCGACCTCTAGAGAACATTGTAAAACTTTTAGACCGAAATTCGAAATATACTTTCAGCAAGTATCAGCAAGTATACCGTATATTTTGCTGATAGAGATGATATATAAAATTAGATATATATAATATTTCAAATTAGATGCGAATTCAACGCCAACGAAATGAATTGTTTTCTCGCCAACCCTCTAACAAGGTAATTTTGATCGCAAATTACAAAAAAAAAAAGAAAAAGCGCATTGAGCAGAATTTCTTATGTTTATGGCCTTTTCGAAACATTTAGAATTGAATAAAAAATAATAATAATGCTGGAATTGTGCATTCTATTATTTGAGTGATCTTTGCAGGGTGCCTTACCTTTCGACGACGACAACTTGCGTCAGCTGCTGGAGAAGGTGAAGAGGGGCGTCTTCCACATTCCACACTTTGTGCCCCCGGAATGCCAGGAGCTACTCAGGGCCATGGTGCAGGTCTGCCCGAACAAGAGGATGCAGGTACTTATCCTTCTCTCTTTACAATGCATTAACACTTTAAGGGGGTCCAGTACCAAAATTTCTTCAAAAATCCCAATTTTTTTTTTCTGATTTAAAAAAATAGTTCATACATTCCTGAAGAGAATGATGTTTTTATCTTATTCCTCCGGTGATTAGAACGCCACAAAATTACCTGTGATTTAAACATCACTAATGGGCGTAACACCTTGAAGCGTCTGCTTAAAGTGCGTTTTTCGAGCACTAGTGTTTTTCACAGATGTTGCATATTCAAATCGATATATCTCCAGAACCATTAATAATTGGCTATTCAAATTTTGGGAGCATTTAATTTATATAGTTTTAAATATTTTGTCTTCGCAGAATTTTATTTTTTTAATTCTGTTTTAAAATATAACATTTAGCGTAAAAGATAACATAAAAAAAAGCAAAAATTTCAATATTTTAACTTTGAGAATTTTTTAATTTTTTTTTAATTCACCTATCAAAATTCTGTGAAGACAAAATTTTCTTTATATAATTATGTATTACAGTAAGCTTTCACTTTGGAAAAAAATTTATTTTTTCTTGACTTATACCAAAATACGCAAACATCAATTATTATGGATTTTTCTTGGTTTTTAAATTTTTTTTAAATAACTAAACACAATATTTTAAAAAAAAATTTCTCAGAGATATATAAATAGTATCTCATACATAAAGTAATTTTTTGACCTAAAAATGTACATAAATAAAGTTTTTTTTTATTTTCGGTACCGGACCCCCTTAAGGCGTCTTCTCACTTTAGGCACCTCGAAAATAGGCTATTTTCGCGATTTTTTTTCGAGGATTTTTGCAAACAATTATGGGATAAAATGGATCCTATATAATAAACACATCTTTCAAATACAAGAAATTTTTATTTTTTTATTTTTTTGAACAATTATTATAATAAAACAGTAGCATCGAAAAACCCGTGTAGAAATGGCTTGTTGATGAAATTTCGGAAACTATCCGGCCGATTGTCATGAAATTTGAATGACATATTCTTCATAGTTATGGATATAGCGCATATCATCAGATTTTTGAAATTTTGATTTGAAGTATTTTTTTTTTTTACAAAAAACTGCAAAAAAAACGCGTTTTTTTATTTTACTTTTTCGAAAAACGTGCGCCATTTTGTTATTTTCGCGAATATCAAAAATCTGATGATATGCGCTATAGCCATAACTATGAAGAATATGTCATTCAAATTTCATGACAATCGGCCGGATAGTTTCCGAAATTTCATCAACATTACATTTCTACACGGGTTTTTCGATGCTACTGTTTTATTATAATAATTGTTCAAAAAAATAAAAAAATAAATTTTTTCTTGTACTTGAAAGATGTGTTTATTATATAGGATCCATTTTATCCCATAATTGTTTGCAAAAATCCTCGAAAAAAAATCGCGAAAATAGCCTATTTTCGAGGTGCCTAAAGTGAGAAGACGCCTTAACACTTTAAATCCCAACCCGCCCTAGCCGACCAAACGGTATAGTGGTTAGAGTGCTAGCTTCTAAACAGGTCCTGATCATCGCCTAGGCCCACAAGGCCCGGGCCTTGGGCCCATGATTTTAGGGGGCTCCGAAATTGGCTGTAAACCTATAACTTTTCTTTCTTTTTGTGAATATCTTTTACAATCTGTATAAAAGAATTTTTACACAAAAATAATTTTGTATTGATCTTGAACCGTCTTTAGTATCCCAGAGTGTATTTATTCAAATTAATCAAACCATCACTTAAAAGCGTAAAAAAACAATATTTCTCGATTGGTTGGTTGTTTTCAGATTATCTGGCGCCGTCAGCAACACGAGGGCTATAATGCGCCGAAACATTCGTCATTAGACAAGCCAACATACATTTGCAAACACCCATGCCATACACGGGACTCGAACCCTCGACCCCGCGGTCTAGAGACTAGCGCGCTAACCACTATACCGTTTGGTCGGCCTCGTAGAAATATTGAAAGGAAATGTTGACAAATTAATTGCGAGATCAGCAAATGTCGGCTTTGAAGTTGTAAATAATGATGCAGATATTTTTGTCGCGGATATTACTACACATTGGGATCCTGAAATGCAATGCTACATTACAAAATTTTACCTGTTTTGATTTATAAATTTGGTTACTTAAAATTTGTTTCTTTATTTATGATATAAAAAAAAAAAAAAAAAAAAAAAAAAAAAAAAAAAAAAAAAAACTATAAGAAGATAATATATTGACATAATTTATCGACTTTTTCTATATTTAATGTTAATTCATTTGACAACGAGTTAAGCTCATTTCCAATAAATCTCGCATTTGATGAAGGGGCCCCTAAATGTGTCCGGGCCTTGGACCCCAACTTGTCATGATCAGGCCTTGCTTCTAGACCGCGAGGTTGAGGGTTCCGAGTCCCTTGTTAGGCATGGGTGTTTGTGAATGTATGTTGGCTTGTTTAATGACGAATGTTTCGGCGCATAATATAGCCCTCGTGTTGCTGACGGCGCCAGATAAATCTGAAAACAACCAACCAACCCAACCCGCCCTAAATTGCCTTGTAGAAAAATTACCAGCCCGTCGCCCTTTGGCCGGGTCAAGGGGTGTAAACAGCCCAGAAGCAGAATAATATATAATGTTCTGCAACGGGACTTTTGACAAATTACAAATGTTCTGTAGACATTTTTCAAAATTTCCAGTATGATATAAAAGAAAAAAAAACATAAAATTAATACTACACATTTATTACAAAATGATAATGACGAAAAAAACTATTTTTCAAACCAAGGCATACATTCAAAATTTGTAACTTTATCAATGACTTTGGAAGTTATATATTTAGACATTGATACAGAACCGCTATGTATAAAATGTTTGTGGTAAGTTGGTCCATGCAAAGAAATAAGGGCTGCTTTAAGATGTTTTCTTAAAGATTTGTGTCCAGGTCCTCACTCGCAGGCATTTGTTCCAAACTTAAAATTGTTCTGCAAGGACTCTGATTGTTCTGCGACGTACGTCTCAGTTTTAGGCACTTTCTGCTTTCGGGGTAAACAGTGGTGAATCTTCCCGGCAGTAGTTGTTTGAAGCGTGACGGTCCTTAACAATAGGCTATTGTGGTTGGTTGTTTTCAGATTATCTGGCGCCGTCAGCAACACGAGGGCTATAATACACCGAACTTTCGTCATTAGACAAGCCAACATACATTTACAAACACCCATGCCTACCACGGTAGGCCATTGTGGAGCATGTAAAGGGGAGCCATGGGTTTGGAGTACTCATTGTCAAACTGCCCCACCCTTTGGACACTGAGTAAGATAGTCGGGATTTTTCTTGTATGCGAATCTTGTCAAGTACTTAGCGGTGGCGTTTCGTTCATTGATAAGATGCCGACTAAATGCTCCGACATATCAAGTAGATGACCCAAAGCACAACCCTATTGCAAGTTGTAGACTTATAGTAATGATCTTTTAATGGTCGACAATGCGCCGAAACTTTCGTCATTAGACAAGCTAACATACATTTACAAACACCCAAGCCTACCACGGTAGGCTATTGTGGAGCATGTAAAGGGGAGCCATGGGTTTGGAGTACTCATTGTCAAACTGCCCCACCCTTTGGACACTGAGTAAGATAGTCGGGATTTTTCTTGTATGCGAATCTTGTCAAGTACTTAGCGGTGGCGTTTCGTTCATTGATAAGATGCCGACTAAATGCTCCGACATATCAAGTAGATGACCCAACGCACAACCCTATTGCAAGTTGTAGACTTATGGTAATGATCTTTTAATGGTCGACAATGCGCCGAAACTTTCGTCATTAGACAAGCCAACATACATTTACAAACACCCATGCCTACCACGGTAGGCTATTGTGGAGCATGTAAAGGGGAGCCATGGGTTTGGAGTACTCATTGTCAAACTGCCCCACCCTTTGGACACTGAGTAAGATAGTCGGGATTTTTCTTGTATGCGAATCTTGTCAAGTACTTAGCGGTGGCGTTTCGTTCATTGATAAGATGCCGACTAAATGCTCCGACATATCAAGTAGATGACCCAACGCACAACCCTATTGCAAGTTGTAGACTTATAGTAATGATCTTTTAATGGTCGACAATGCGCCGAAACTTTCGTCATTAGACAAGCTAACATACATTTACAAACACCCAAGCCTACCACGGTAGGCTATTGTGGAGCATGTAAAGGGGAGCCATGGGTTTGGAGTACTCATTGTCAAACTGCCCCACCCTTTGGACACTGAGTAAGATAGTCGGGATTTTTCTTGTATGCGAATCTTGTCAAGTACTTAGCGGTGGCGTTTCGTTCATTGATAAGATGCCGACTAAATGCTCCGACATATCAAGTAGATGACCCAACGCACAACCCTATTGCAAGTTGTAGACTTATGGTAATGATCTTTTAATGGTCGACAATGCGCCGAAACTTTCGTCATTAGACAAGCCAACATACATTTACAAACACCCATGCCTACCACGGTAGGCTATTGTGGAGCATGTAAAGGGGAGCCATGGGTTTGGAGTACTCATTGTCAAACTGCCCCACCCTTTGGACACTGAGTAAGATAGTCGGGATTTTTCTTGTATGCGAATCTTGTCAAGTACTTAGCGGTGGCGTTTCGTTCAGTGATAAGATGCCGACTAAATGCTCCGACATATCAAGTAGATGACCCAACGCACAACCCTATTGCAAGTTGTAGACTTATAGTAATGATCTTTTAATGGTCGACAATGCGCCGAAACTTTCGTCATTAGACAAGCCAACATACATTTACAAACACCCATGCCTACCACGGTAGGCTATTGTGGAGCATGTAAAGGGGAGCCATGGGTTTGGAGTACTCATTGTCAAACTACCCCACCCTTTGGACACTGAGTAAGATAGTCGGGATTTTTCTTGTATGCGAATCTTGTCAAGTACTTAGCGGTGGCGTTTCGTTCATTGATAAGATGCCGACTAAATGCTCCGACATATCAAGTAGATGACCCAACGCACAACCCTATTGCAAGTTGTAGACTTATAGTAATGATCTTTTAATGTCGACAATGCGCCGAAACGTTCTTCATTAGACAAGCCAACATACATTTACAAACACCCATGCCTACCACGGTAGGCTATTGTGGAGCATGTAAAGGGGAGCCATGGGTTTGGAGTACTCATTGTCAAACTGCCCCACCCTTTGGACACTGAGTAAGATAGTCGGGATTTTTCTTGTATGCGAATCTTGTCAAGTACTTAGCGGTGGCGTTTCGTTCATTGATAAGATGCCGACTAAATGCTCCGACATATCAAGTAGATGACCCAACGCACAACCCTATTGCAAGTTGTAGACTTATAGTAATGATCTTTTAATGGTCGACAATGCGCCGAAACGTTCTTCATTAGACAAGCCAACATACATTTACAAACACCCATGCCTACCACGGTAGGCTATTGTGGAGCATGTAAAGGGGAGCCATGGGTTTGGAGTACTCATTGTCAAACTGCCCCACCCTTTGGACACTGAGTAAGATAGTCGGGATTTTTCTTGTATGCGAATCTTGTCAAGTACTTAGCGGTGGCGTTTCGTTCATTGATAAGATGCCGACTAAATGCTCCGACATATCAAGTAGATGACCCAACGCACAACCCTATTGCAAGTTGTAGACTTATAGTAATGATCTTTTAATGGTCGACAATGCGCCGAAACTTTCTTCATTAGACAAGCCAACATACATTTACAAACACCCATGCCTACCACGGTAGGCTATTGTGGAGCATGTAAAGGGGAGCCATGGGTTTGGAGTACTCATTGTCAAACTGCCCCACCCTTTGGACACTGAGTAAGATAGTCGGGATTTTTCTTGTATGCGAATCTTGTCAAGTACTTAGCGGTGGCGTTTCGTTCATTGATAAGATGCCGACTAAATGCTCCGACATATCAAGTAGATGACCCAACGCACAACCCTATTGCAAGTTGTAGACTTATAGTAATGATCTTTTAATGGTCGACAATGCGCCGAAACTTTCGTCATTAGACAAGCTAACATACATTTACAAACACCCAAGCCTACCACGGTAGGCTATTGTGGAGCATGTAAAGGGGAGCCATGGGTTTGGAGTACTCATTGTCAAACTGCCCCACCCTTTGGACACTGAGTAAGATAGTCGGGATTTTTCTTGTATGCGAATCTTGTCAAGTACTTAGCGGTGGCGTTTCGTTCATTGATAAGATGCCGACTAAATGCTCCGACATATCAAGTAGATGACCCAACGCACAACCCTATTGCAAGTTGTAGACTTATAGTAATGATCTTTTAATGGTCGACAATGCGCCGAAACTTTCTTCATTAGACAAGCTAACATACATTTACAAACACCCATGCCTACCACGGTAGGCCATTGTGGAGCATGTAAAGGGGAGCCATGGGTTTGGAGTACTCATTGTCAAACTGCCCCACCCTTTGGACACTGAGTAAGATAGTCGGGATTTTTCTTGTATGCGAATCTTGTCAAGTACTTAGCGGTGGCGTTTCGTTCATTGATAAGATGCCGACTAAATGCTCTGACATATCAAGTAGATGACCCAACGCACAACCCTATTGCAAGTTGTAGACTTATAGTAATGATCTTTTAATGGTCGACAATGCGCCGAAACGTTCTTCATTAGACAAGCCAACATACATTTACAAACACCCATGCCTACCACGGTAGGCTATTGTGGAGCATGTAAAGGGGAGCCATGGGTTTGGAGTACTCATTGTCAAACTGCCCCACCCTTTGGACACTGAGTAAGATAGTCGGGATTTTTCTTGTATGCGAATCTTGTCAAGTACTTAGCGGTGGCGTTTCGTTCAGTGATAAGATGCCGACTAAATGCTCCGAAATATCAAGTAGATGACCCAACGCACAACCCTATTGCAAGTTGTAGACTTATAGTAATGATCTTTTAATGGTCGACAGTGACCCCCCCCCCTCCCTCTCCACAGGAAACCCAGGTGTGGCCCACAGGAGAACGAGTCGGGCGAGTTCATTTCCAGTTTTTTCGAATGGAAACCATTGTGTTTTTGTGAAACCCACAACGCTGACTTCGTGGGATTTAAAGGGTTAAGGTAGTAGTCTGATAACTTGGTTTCGGAAGTAAAATATATTGAGAGTACATTAGAGGTCAGAAATATCGATCAAAATAAATATCGATTATATCGTTGCACAGAAAAAAAATATCGATAAAATATCGATATATCGATACATGATTTTTTATTTTTTATTGGATTTTCAATTTTGCCAGAAACGAAAATTTTCGGAGAAAATTTCTATTTATCATGAATTCAAGCCGAAGTTGTTTTAATAAATAAATTATAAAAATTGTTTTTATAAATAAATTATACTATCAATCAGAATAAATAAAATACATTTGGATGTCAATGCATAAATTCACATTTATTTTTAAAGAAGAAATTTTGAAAAGTAGTATACCGCATATTTTGCTGATAGAGATGTTTTTAATATTTAAAATTAGATTCAAAGTCCAGGCACATGTTGGCAACTGAAACGGTGCTATGTTAACGACTTCTAATAAATGATCTTTTTTTTCCATTACATTACGTTTTCTTTTTGGTTAGGGTGCCATTTCAACTGTCGCTCAGCCAAGTCCAAACTTTAGCTTTGAAGTTTTTGAAAAGGGAATAAAGAAAATCGAAAAAAACACATAGAACTACAAAATGATCGTCAAAAAACTAAAAATGTTTGAAAATATCGATATGTCGGTGACTTGTATCAATATTTTTAGTATCGATATTTTTTTTCAAATATCGATAAAAAAAATATCGTCGTATCGATATATCGCCGACCTCTAGCGTACATTGTATAACTTTTAGACCGAAGTTGGAAATATTTATGGAGTTATAATGAATATTGGAGAACATCTCGTTGTTGTTGAGCATCTGTTCTTGAAACTTTAAATGCGTTTTTCTCGAAACAACGTTTTTTTTCGGTCGCACCCGTGTGAAAAACAAATTTCTATCTGAACGATTGTTCTGAAATTTCTACACATCAATAATTCTCGTCGGGACTAGGATAATTTTCCATTTCTAACTTTCCATTTCAGAGCCCAATTTGTTCCTGAAAAATAAAATCAATTTTATTTTTCGAATTCCGCCATTTTGTTATTTTCTGATAAAATTTAATAATCCTAATTCCAACGAGAACTATAATTCTATAGATTAATTAATCAATTCCACTTTTTTTTTTTTTTTTTTTTTTTCAGATGTCTTTAAGAACCTAAATTACCGGGGCCAGCCCCGTATCTTTTTTTTAATTTCTTTTTTTATTTGAGGCGTCTCTCTTGATCAATAATAATAATAATAAAAAGTGTTCGAAGTCCGCCATTTTGTTATTTTCTGATAAAATTTAATAATCCTAATTCCAACGAGAACTATAATTCTATAGATTAATTAATCAATTCCACTTTTTTTTTTTTTTTTTTTTTTTTTATTGATGTCTTTAAGAACCTAAATTACCGGGGCCAAGCCCCGTATCTTTTTTTTAATTTCTTTTTTTATTTGAGGCGTCTCTCTTGATCAATAATAATAATAATAAAAAGTGTTCGAAGTCCGCCATTTTGTTATTTTCTGATAAAATTTAATAATCCTAATTCCAACGAGAACTATAATTCTATAGATTAATTAATCAATTCCACTTTTTTTTTTTTTTTTTTTTCAGATGTCTTTAAGAACCTAAATTACCGGGGCCAGCCCCGTATCTTTTTTTTAATTTCTTTTTTTATTTGAGGCGTCTCTCTTGATCAATAATAATAATAATAAAAAGTGTTCGAAGTCCGCCATTTTGTTATTTTCTGATAAAATTTAATAATCCTAATTCCAACGAGAACTATAATTCTATAGATTAATTAATCAATTCAACTTTTTTTTTTTTTTTTTTTTCAGATGTCTTTAAGAACCTAAATTACCGGGGCCAGCCCCGTATCTTTTTTTTAATTTCTTTTTTTATTTGAGGCGTCTCTCTTGATCAATAATAATAATAATAAAAAGTGTTCGAAGTCCGCCATTTTGTTATTTTCTGATAAAATTTAATAATCCTAATTCCAACGAGAACTATAATTCTATAGATTAATTAATCAATTCCACTTTTTTTTTTTTTTTTTTTTTTCAGATGTCTTTAAGAACCTAAATTACCGGGGCCAGCCCCGTATCTTTTTTTAAATTTCTTTTTTTATTTGAGGCGTCTCTCTTGATCAATAATAATAATAATAAAAAGTGTTCGAAGTCAGCCATTTTGTTATTTTCTGATAAAATTTAATAATCCTAATTCCAACGAGAACTATAATTCTATAGATTAATTAATCAATTCCACTTTTTTTTTTTTTTTTTTTTTTTTTTTTTATTGATGTCTTTAAGAACCTAAATTACCGGGGCCAGCCCCGTATCTTTTTTTAAATTTCTTTTTTTATTTGAGGCGTCTCTCTTGATCAATAATAATAATAATAAAAAGTGTTCGAAGTCCGCCATTTTGTTATTTTCTGATAAAATTTAATAATCCTAATCCCAACGAGAACTATAATTCTATAGATTAATTAATCAATTCCACTTTTTTTTTTTTTTTTTTTTTTTCTTCAGATGTCTTTAAGAACCTAAATTACCGGGGCCAGCCCCGTATCTTTTTTTAAATTTCTTTTTTTATTTGAGGCGTCTCTCTTGATCAATAATAATAATAATAAAAAGTGTTCGAAGTCCGCCATTTTGTTATTTTCTGATAAAATTTAATAATCCTAATTCCAACGAGAACTATAATTCTATAGATTAATTAATCAATTCCACTTTTTTTTTTTTTTTTTTTCAGATGTCTTTAAGAACCTAAATTACCGGCGCCAGCCCCGTATCTTTTTTTAAATTTCTTTTTTTATTTGAGGCGTCTCTCTTGATCAATAATAATAATAATAATAATAATAAAACATTGTAAAATTAAGTAAAAAAAAATGTATCCATTAGTTGTCAATAATAACATACTAAAGAAACAAAACCATTGAATTTTATTTTCCCATAAAAAAAAAAATCCCGATAAAGACGTAAAAAACGTGTAAGTTACCAAACCTACTACCTTAATATAGTTAGAAATCTAAACAGAGACTCTTTCCTTCCGTTTATCTGAATCACTGATTTCTATCTGCGACTTTTGCATAGTGCATGCTTGGTTACTGATTAAAAGCCGCCGAAGGCTTAACAATCACCATAGAGATCTATATTAGCAACTTCCTCCCAAACTAGTTAGAATCTATTTGTAACCAAGGGTAGAATATTTGAATGGGTTTCATCTGCTTGCAGGGCAGAAACCGCTATATAAGTCTTCCAGAAGTTGTATATAAAGATCAGTGATATGAGGCCAACGTTCTTATGTAAGGCAATACATAAATATATACTATAATATATACTATAATAATATATACTAAGGTGTGATATGCCAAATGGTAGGTCTCGTCAATACGATTTCCTTTACTACATTCAGCAAGAAGACCGGCAATGGCGGCAAGAAGACATTTTTTAGTTTATTTAGCTTACAATGCTACAGAAATGTGCAAGATATTAATAAAAAGATTTCTAATATATTTGTAGGATAACAAAAAAAAATTCGGAAATTTGTTGGACTACATAAGAAATTTATCCGGAAATGTGTAGGATTACATAAGAAGTTTATCCGGAAATTTGTAGGATTACATAAAATATTCCAGAAATTTGAAAGATAACATAATTTTGTTCCAGTAGTTTGTAAGAATACATCAAATTTATCCAGAAATTTGTAGGATTACAAAAAATGCATCCGGAAATTAGTAAGATTACATAAAAATTATCCAGAAATTTGTTAGATTACATAAAAATTATCCTATTTGCAGTGAACGTCTTACTTTTATGAGGAAATGTAGTCAGGTCTAACTCCAAAATTGAAAAAATTTAATTAGTGTGTTTCACTTATAAACCGACGATTTATGTAGTTTTGTACAAGACTGCAACGCCTGCGTACTTTAGAAGCAGTGAAAAAAAAATTATTTAAAATTTATTAAATATATTATTAAAATTCAATAACCATAAAATATATTGCAGTCAAAATGTATAAATTTCGAGTATATTACTAAATAAACAGTGACTTGAACCTCTTTTTCTAAATATATCGCCGAAATTAAAACCCACGAAGTCATAACTCAAAATATCCATTAAGGCCATTGTACTCTCCTTAACAACGACCAGAAATTTCCATTACAGTTATAGTTAGTAGATTACTCGCTTTGTTATTTTACTTTTTTTTTTTATCTTTCCCTTGTCTGATAGTATCATGACAAAGTGTCGTCCGGACTTTTACTGTTTGTTTTTTATTGGACTATCATATGACCTTCAACGTTTGTAGTTCGAAGTTTATTCCTCTACTAAGAATAGCTAATGGGCTTTTTTTTTTGTAAGAGGAAAAGGTTAAGTTTTTTTTTTCCCTGCTTTACAAAATATTCAGACATTGTCAGACGATATTTTCAAATGACCTAATTGTTATAAGTAATTGCGTGATTCGGAGTTAATTGTTCTCTAGAAATGAATCAGCGTATTTGTTATACTGTAGCAATTGTTTGACTCAAATGTCAGAGCATTCGCTCATACGCAGGGGTGTAGTGGAGCGGGAACGAGTGGGAACGGCGATCCTTTACCTTTTTAGAAGGAGGAACGGCGTTCCTTCACCTAAAAAAAATTTTAATTTGTGTTTGTATTTGAATTTTTTTTTTTTTTTTACATTTTTTTTTTCTTTACGTGACCCTTAACGGAAAGTAAGAAAATGAAAAAGTTCTTTAGTGAGAACTATGCCTTCGTATTCGATCCATAACTTCAGAGCTGAGCAGGCAAGTTCAAGTATTTGAAAAATACTTGAAAGAGGCGCGGCAACCCGCACAAGGCCATTCCATCAAAAATCCGATTGATGCATTAGACTCCTCCTCCTCCCCCCAGTCTTTCAATGATTTAATGTTCAATGTCACCAAAATCAAAATGATATTGGTGTTTGTCAGTTAACCTAAATATTACTCCTTCTGTAATTGAATGTAAATAAACGAAAGAATTTCATATTAATTTATTATCTAGAATTCTAGAAAATATGGTTGATATGGGATCTAGATAAAATGTTGTCCCATGTTAGATTGTTTTGTATAACTCTAAAACTAGACAAAAACCATTTAATATTTTGTCATAATGTAGGTGACAGATTAAGAATGCAGTGTCCAGGTAATGGGCGAAATTGTACATTTTTTTCCCTGCAATTAATTTTAAATCATATTTCTCACTCAAGTAAATATTTTTTTATTTATTTAGTTTTAATTGGGTTTTAAACTATTATCCTAATAAAAATATTTAAAAAATATTTTATTTCAAATTTTATTTATAAATTTAAAAGTGTTGAGTATTGCTGAAAAAACTGGGGATAAAAGGATGTATATATACGCCCATGACCCTCAGAGGGAAAAGTGTAAAAATATTGATGATATGTAACAAACATGGGATGAGAAAGTTTTGCACGGAAATTGTTTCTTATACAGAGAAATACTGGAACAAACTTGGGTAAAACCCCTCCCACAGAAATTTTCTGGTTGAGCCAAAGCTATCAAGAAAGAAGAACTTCTCTACATCTTCATTTCGAGAAGGAAAAAAAACATGTAAAACTTTTAATCGGCGTCTGCAATAATCGCAATCTTTTTAATTCATTTTGAAAACAGATTTCGAGGAGCTACAGAATCTGGGAATTTATTCGATCCCATTGCATGTTAAGGTATACATATAGGTTGGGAATCGCAAAAATTGACCCAAACAGGCATTTTTGTTTTTTCATTCTAAAATGTTTTCCGATTCATTATCTTTAAAATGATACCAATAACTTTCTTATAGTTAAAATACTTTTTTAATTACATGCAATTTCGTAAAGGTCGACGTTTAAAACATATTTTAAAAAAGAAAATGTCAAAAACTTTGAACTCAATTTCGAGAGAACTGCTTTTCATTGTTGAGTGAATGTACTCCAACGGTGATATCTTAAGAGTTAATTAACTGATTTTTAAAATTTAAACTGTATAATTTAGATAGCATTTTAGAGAACGGGCCCTAGCTGTTTACAAAAATTTTGGTGAAAAATAGATTATTTTATGTATTTTAGAATATTTTTATTTTTGGAAATTTTTTATTTTTTCTAGAACTTTTCATGTTAACTGTTAAAATTTAAAAAATATTTAAGTTATGCATTATATTTTGCTTGGTACCATATATCAATACCTTGTCTTTAATTTCCAGTAAGAAATTTGCTTCAAAATTAATTGGGAATTATTTTATCATCGTTGCAATTAGGCCTTAATTAGTGAATTAAAATTTAATTAATTAAATAAATATTTTATTTTTTTTACTTTTTGTTACTGCAAATACATTACATTTTTTGCTCTTGTAATTCTCACAAAAATTTGGCACGCTGGCATAAGAACTAAAAAAAAAAAATTGTCCAACGTATATGTATACCTTAAGGAATCTCTGAAATTCTGGAAGTCAGATCAAGTTAAATCTAGGCTCTGAAAACACAGATCAGTTGACTATCTTATTATGATGAGGTCTAAGTCAAATGTGTTTGAATCTAAATTCGATCTCTTACGGAAATTTTTCTGAATCAAAATTATTAAAAAAAATCATGTCAATAATCTGTTTAAAATGTGTTGTAAGTAATCTGTTTAAAAATTGTTGTAAAAAGTCTGTTTAAAAATTTGTGTCAATAATATGTTTGAAAATGTCATATAATCCATTTATAAAGTATCCAATAATCTGTTAAAATGGATTGTGCGAAGCGAATTGTTAAAAATCCATATAACTTAATAGTTTAAAAAAATATTTAAATAAAAAATGTCTAAACACGTTTTTTTTCTTTTAAATTTTTGAGGTGCTCGTAATCTGTTTTGAGATTACTAAAGTAGTATTAATAAGGTTATTTATTCTTCGTTGTCATTTTTAACCCCCCCCCCCCCTCACCCCGACCATCCCCCAAGAATAAAAAGTAAACATTTGTAACGACACGACTTGGCGTTCCCACACCTTTTCATTTTACACTACACCACCGCTCATACGTTTTAAAAAGAATTGCTCACTGTGTGTGAAAACAACAGCGTACTGTCAGTTACCAATGATTGACGCGACACTCAACGTGTGTTAATGATACTATCCTGTATTAAATAAAAATTAAGGTATACATATACATTAGGAATTGCGAAATGTGACTCAAGTCAGCGTTTTTGTTTTTTGATTTTAGAATATTCCCGAATTCATTACCATTAAAATGATACCATTTTCTTTCTGAGACTCAAATTACTTTTTAAATTAAGCTTGGCGTCCACTATCGCTAAGCAGAGCAGAGCAGATAAGAGCGGAGTGGATTAGAGCCAATTACAAGGCTGTCAACATCCATTGTAGCTCGAGGCTCGTGCTATAGTAGACATTGGCAGCCGTGGAATTGGCTCTAATCCACTCCGCTCTGATCTGCTCTGCTCTGCTTAGCGATAGTGGAAGCTAAGATTTACAGTAGGTTTTGTGAATCTGTTTTGTATCACGTTCATTAGTGTAGTAAACTTTAAACGCGTTTTCTGAAGAATGACATTTTGGTGCTATATGACTTTACGCCAACGGTCATAACTTCATAATAAATGGTCCGATTTGCAAATTCTAATTTTGTTTTGTAGACAATAGTGGTGAATGTGTTTCCTATGGAGAATCTAACATATATTGTTATAAACAAATTTTTTATGCATATTTTAATCTTAGTTTTTTGTTAAAAACTTTGTATTTTTTTTAAACTTTTTATTTAAAAACTTATATTTAAATAAATATTGAAGCCAAATTCAAAATTCTCCATAGGAACATGCGTCAATATAATGTCTCTTATTTGCAATAAAAATAATACCTCTAAGTTAATTACAAGTTTATTTATGTATGTTCTAATAATGTGCTAATTAGTCACTTTAATTGCAATTAGCTGATTAAAAAATTGACGGGAAAAAAAGTTTATATATAAAAATGCGTCATTTTTAATTCTGATATACTGCCAAAAAGTTTGAAATTATGACCTAAAAATTAAAGAAAATCATCTCAATTGTATATGTATACCTTAAATAAATTTTCAGTAATTGCTCAAAATAATGTAATTTTTTTAGCTTTATATCATATTATATATACACTGTCAGCCACCGATGAATGACGCGGTTATCAACATGTTAAGATATTTTTGTGTTAAGTTTTATCAAAATATTTATAATAATTAAAATATATATATTGTTGCGTGGTCGGGTTCGAAAGATTTGAATCCAAAGCAGATCAAAACTTGCAGAAATTTATTCCAATATAACTCTTCACAGATTCCTTTACAACTCCAGAACTTCTCGTTCTAGTAGACTCAATACAGCTAAAGCGTTATCTAGCTTTCAATGGGCGACGAACGGGGTTTGAACCGAGGGCCATGATGTCTCGGAATAGATACTTTACCCCTGTGCAAAAGAGTACTCCAGTGCACAGAAGTTTGATCTGTTATTTGATGACGCCACATAGCTCTTTTCACAACAATAGAGCACAAAACAGCAGTTAAAAACTTGACAACACAACTGCTCAAATCGCCGCGAAAGACAATGCAATACAGTTCGTTTTGGAAGTACTCGGAATGTTCACTGAGACTCAGTAAATCCAGTCAACTAACGGACTCAGCTAACATCTAACTCAGTGACTCAAAATCAGTCAACTAACTGATTAACCTCCTCGGCCTTTTAAGTCGGCCGAGGAGGTTAGTCAGTTAGTTGACTGATTTAGGAGTCATTATCTTATATAGGAGTCAAACCTTCTTGAGACTTCTAGAAGTAGATAGTTGGAGAACTTTCCAGATCGTAGTCGAAAAGTCCTATACATGTACATGGGGACCGAAAATGTCGCCAAATGGTCGCCAACTTGGCTCTATCTCGACAAATTGGCGAGATTCCCATCACCATAATGTTAAATGCCCTGCTCCTTGTAAAACCCGCTTCCCAGTGTTATCTCTGTAAAACTCGTTATCAAGCATTGAGACCCATATTGCCGGGAAGCCAACTTAAGACGAACTATTGCACTGCCTTATGCGAAATGTACATAAATTTTACTATTTACAAAATTAACACTACGAAATATTTACAAATATACAAAAATTTATAACAATATATATATTATAGATCAGTACAGTGAAATTAGTGAAATGCATTTTATTTCTCTATTATTTTTTAACCAAGTTCATGAACCATAACAATTTATTCTATCTTCCAGTTAGAAGATGTTACAAAGCATCCATGGGTCACAGCGTAAGTCTTTTGTTACATTCTTTCGTATTTTAAAATATAGACCTAGCATGTATTAAAAACATTAATTCTTCATTTAATTTAATTTAGGGGTAGTAAAACAGAACTGGAGTTAGAATTGCCAATGAAAGAAGTTGTACAGGTAACCAAAAAAATTTTTATTAAAAAAACAATAATTAATTTTTTTATAAAAGTTATAAATATTATTCCCCGTTTTATGCTTCTATATGCTTCAAGAATACTACATCTATTTATTAATTGACTCTATGCTGCACTTTTGAAATGGAAACATAATTTTTTCATAAAATTAAAATGTGCATTCAGTTATTGTCAACGTAATAAAAATTTTAAATTAGATATTATTACAAATTATACTGATTTCAATTATTCATATGTGAACGCGTTAAGTTAAAAGTTATATAAATTATTTAATCTAGTAAGAAATACATTCTGAAGGGGAGTTAAAAATATCTTACAATTATTGAATATTCATTTATTCAGAAATTTTATCTCAAATATTATACATAAATAAGGTAATTGTACTACAAATGGTAAACCTGAGGTGTAAATTTTTTTTATTCTGGAACTACTACTTAATCATCTTGCTCCAAAGTGTGTACGTCTAGGTTGACTTTTAAACTGTAAGAAAAAAAAATATTTTGCATATTTAATAAAGAATGTTTTTAATTAATATTTTAATACCCTTATTGCGCCACCCTGTTTCCCATAATGCTAATGACATTCATTGTAGATCTGCAGAGGCCACATTGACACATTTGCCGTAATCCAATCATGCTGAAATTTGGCAGATAGATTTGATGTCAATAAAGTTGCATTATATCAAGTTTTGAAGGATGTCACTGACATTAAAAGGCCGCTTTTACACATGCTTCTGTTATCGCCTCGCATTACGAATACGTCAACTTGCCGTCATCCAAACGAGTTGAAATTTGACCGATAGATTCGTTGTCGATAAGATTATATTTCATCAAGTTTTGGGGGATGTCACTGTCACTGAAAGGCCGCTTTTACACAAGCTTCAATTGGCACTTGTGAATACTAATAAACCTACTTTCCGTCATTCGATCGAACTGAAACTTTGAAACTTGGCTGATAGACTCGTTGTCGATGACCACACTTTCTATCAAGTTTTGGGGCTGCCACACAAAAACCGCTTTTCCAAACGTTTCTATTGCCTTACGCCAGACTTATCAGCTTTTAGTCAAGTTCTATTTATTCAGATACCAAGTTTAATACTGGCATGTTGAATTTAGAGATATTTAATAACTTAAATGTTCCCCTATTAAGGTTAACAAGGCATGATATTTGAAGGGCTAATAAACCCACTTTCCTTCATCCAATTGAGCTGAATCTTAGCAAATAGACTCGTTGTGGATTACAATGTATTCAACCAAGTTTTGGAGTCAAAAGCGAAGTTAATAGTAAATAGTTCGTGATGGATCTTTTCTTCTTTGTTGTTAAACACGATCGGTCTGAGAAGTTGTTTACCTCAAGAAGTAGTAATTACACATACAAATTGACAATGCATACAAAGGATTTATATTAAAAACTTTATTTTTATGGATTATGTTATTTGTTTCATCAATTGAAATACAAGATATAGCCAGAGTTAGTATTTTTTTATTTTTTTGTGTACTGTACAACAAGAGGCTAAACTAGATTAAAAATGTCTAAACAATAATGTAAATTCATTAGTGTAGGCATTCTAATATAGAATGACTAGTTGAATACCCGTGCATCGCTAAGAAATTTTAGTAACCAAATGACAGTCATGCATTTTACGATTCGGCGTTTGAATAAATGAATATCCCTCGTTTGGAACGTTTGGCCATGAAAAAAAGTTAATCGAAATGGAAATAGCTTATAGTCCGAAAGGCGACTGCAATTTTTGAACCTCATCGAACATCATTCTGAATTTTTTATAGAAATTAGAGAAAAGTTAGTAGATTACGAATCCACTGGTCTGCCGTGGCAAAAATGGCCGAAACTGATCAAAAATCGACTTGGAATGATTTGAACTAAAATCCGATTGCCAAATATCTCATAACTTGCCAAAAAGAGAACAAACTTTTTCGTCTGGGAACCCACTGCATTTTGATTTTCAATGAGAAAAAGCGCAAACGATTTCTGATCTCTGGCTCGGAAAACTTGTATCTTTTAAAAGTAAGTCAAATTGGCGACATCAGTTACGTCAGCAGTGACGTAATGTTTATTGCCAACTTGGCTCTCTTTTAATAGATGCAAGTAGACCATCGCTAGATATCTGAATCTTCTGCAACCTTCTTAATTGAAAATTAAAGAGTGAGAGTTACCAAAAAAAAAAAAATGCTCATTATTTGGCAAGTTATGGCGCATTTGGCAATTGGATTTAGTTCAACTTATTAAAAGTCGATTTTTGACCAGTTTCGGTCATTTTTGCCACTGCAGACCAGTGGATTCGTAATCTACTCACTTTTCTCCAACTTCTATAAAAAATTCAGAATGATGTTCGATGGGGTCCAAAAATTGCAGTCGCCTCTCAGACTTTAAACGAACTACGACCTTATTATACAGAGCCTCTCGAATGGCGAACGCGCGCAACTGCTACTATTACAAGACAAACACAAAGCAACGAATTTCAATAAATGTACGCTTAATACTTAACATCTATGCGCTATGAGCACGACTAGTAGCTGCGTTTTGAGTACGTACGCTGTGAGTGTTCCTTCGTTAAGTTGAATGCCTTAACCCCCTTGTTATTTATTTCCAGACGCACGTTATTCCCACTTCAGACGATATCGATCCTGACGTCCTCGCGAGTATGACGTC
Organism: Linyphia triangularis; assembly: GCA_963978545.1. Classification (NCBI taxonomy): domain Eukaryota; kingdom Metazoa; phylum Arthropoda; class Arachnida; order Araneae; family Linyphiidae; genus Linyphia; species Linyphia triangularis. The sequence goes on from OZ021726.1 coordinate 6,889,648, forward strand.
ACTAGGTTGTTTCAAAGACAAAGACAAACTGGTTGAAGAGCTACTTAAATCAGAGTAAGATTGTTTATTCATAACTGTCGTTTGGTCAATGCTTTTTGGAACAAAAGAAATTATGTTTTTGGAAGTAGATTGTTCTGCTATGCGGTTTTTAAACTTTTGAATACAATGTTTGGATTTTTAACAGCTATACATATATGTAGTATTTTGTTTGATGATAATATATTTTTTTTAAATATATTTCCTTTCTTTCAATTGTTTATTTATATTTGTTGTGTAGTAACATATTAATATTGAAATTACGAAAATTTCGGTTTGTTGAATTTATTTATTTTTTTTAATTTATTCCCTTTCTTTCAATTATTTATTTATGAAATAGTGTAGTAACATATTGTTGAGTGGACGGGTTCGAAAGATTTGAAGCCAGAGAGAAACTTGCAGAAATTCATTCCAATATAATTCTTCACAGACTCTCTTACAACTCCAGAACTTCTCCTTCTAGTAGACACAATACAGCTCTTTTCACAACAATAGAGCACAAAACAGCAGTTAAAAACTTGACAACACAACTGCTAAATCGTCGCAAAAGACAATGCAATACAGTTCGCTTTGGAACTACTCAGTAAATCCAGTCAACTAACGGACTCAGCTAACAACTGACTCAGTGACTCAAAATCAGTCAACTATCTAACTATAACCCCACTCACGGCCGATATTTGGAGAACTTTCCAGGTCGTAGTCGAAAAGTCCTATACATGTACCTGGGGACCAAAAATGTCGCCAAATGGTTGCCAAGTTTGGCGACATTTGGCGATTTCTCACCAAATTTGGCGACAAAAATTAGTCGCCAAAACCATCGCCAATTTGGCTTTATCTCGCCAATTTGGCGAGATTCCCATTACCATAATGTTAAATGCCCTGCCCCTTGAAACTCGCTTCCCAGAGTTACCTCTGTAAAACCCGTTATCAAGCATTGAGATGCTCACTGCAGGGAAGCCAATTTAACGACGAACTATTGGACTGCCTTTTACGAAATGTACATAAATTACTATTTACAAAATTAACACTACGAAATATTTACAAATATACAAAAATTCGTAACAATATTAATATTGAAATTACGACATTTTCAGTTGTCGAATATTTTTTTTTTAATTTTAATACCAACTTTTTTTTTAACTTAATATATTTAAATTGATAAAAAAGATATCTGCTCGACACCAGCCAATCCCGATGAAGACCGTTGTAGACTAGCCCTTGTTACGGATCTTGGTAAATCTCGCTGAGTAAAATATACTGGAAGTTTTGAAATGTTGAGGCTGAGTTTTAAAATTGAAATATAGTGTTAAAAGGGCAAAGGGTAGTGTAAAAGAGAGGGGTAAAAATATGTTTTTTGTTAGTTTCGGCAAGCTTATTTAAAAAAAAAAAAAAAATCAAAAATCGTTATTTTGGAACGATGCTCGAGTTTCGGCATGGATTGGCCAACTTTCTCAGAACCACTGTTTCCAACATTGGCCAATACAGCTGTACTACCTGGTGTTCTACACATACTCCATGTTGTTTCAACAAGGTTTCTAAAGAAAATTAACAACTTTCTAGTTTATTCTGTCCGAAATGATTGCACTGATTATTATTTTAGTATTTCTTTAAGCAAATAAAATATATATATATTAGTAACACTTTTATATAAGCTTTTCGGTATTTTATAATTTCTTTTCTTTCTTCTATTTCAAATTTTTCTTATTCCTAAATTCTTTATATTAACTTCGATTTTGTATGTATGTATGTATGCTTGTGAGTATGTTTCGATGGCTGGAAAATCGGCGGTGTCCTAATGAACCCCCTTGCCGTCATCCAATCGGGCTGAAACTTGCCAGATGGATTCGATGTCGATGACACTGCATTCTATCACATTTTGGAGGTTACCACTGTCACTGAAACGTCGCGTTTACGAAATACTAATAAACCAACTTGCCACCATCCAATCGCGCTGAAATAGCATTGAACCGATCATTGAAGAAACTCTTTCCTGTTGCCAAAATTCTTTTAACAAATAAATAATAAAATTGTTTTAATCCGATTAAATAAAATATTTAGATGTGAGTGCATATATTCCTATTCATTTTTAATAAATAAATTTTGAAAAGTAGTTTACCGCATATTTTGCCGATAGAGATATCGTTTGCATCTAATTTTAAATGTTAAAAAAATCACTTACTGGCAACAGAAACGGCGATATGTCAATAAATATAAAAATTGGCAATTATAAAAGATTAATATTAAAAACTTTTGTTTTTATACGTTATATTATTTTCCTCTAACCTCTGAGGTTTGTGTGGAGGCTTGGCGTTTCCTTTCTGGAACCCCTCATGAAAAAAACCCACATCGTGGAATCTATATATTTAATAGGCAATACGTTTTTTGGGGTTAGTCCGTCCGCCTAAACTACTCAACCAATTTCAATGATCAAGGTGTCATTTTAAAGGAAATAAGCTGTAGATTTGCCAAAACGTGCCAAAATAATTTATTAACACTTTATTAATTAGTTAAATTTCAATATTTTTCATCATTAAGCTACTACAAAGCCTCAATGATTTTGAATATAAGAATGGCAACATCCTTAAGTAAACAAACCCGCTGTTCGGGGGTTCAACCAACCAACCAACCGTTGCTAATTTTAAAGTTCTTTTTAAACTCTTCGTTTCAAAGTAGATTTTTTCTGTTTTTCTGAAGCATTTTTGTATTAGAGTAATTATTATTTTGAAGTATTTCTATCCAGAAAATGCCTCGCGTTGGACGTCGTTCTCTAACGGGGCGACTTATCAGAATAAATAAAAGATATTGGGACTTCAATGTAAGGGCATAACTAATGAAGTTTTAAATCAGAATGTTGGCGGATAGTATATTTAACTTTCTATTATGAAACTTGCAATTTGGGTGTTTTCTCTATTAGGCCTTACATTAAAGTTATAAAAATTTGGTTACATTTTTTATGGCTGGCAAACCTATTCAAGCGCAGCAAGATGTTTTAACCACAAATTCGAGCGGCACCGAGCGCAGCGAGGCGTTTGGGGGTTGGCGAGCGTTAGCGAGCAGGGGGCGTAGTTTTTTTTAATTCCCTTTTCCCAACATGAATTCATTAAGCATTTTTATGCAGCACTTCTTTTGTAAGATTGATGATTTGAGTTTGTTGTTTCAGCCACAATACAGAAAAAGTTATCTACTTCCTGTTGCTAGACCGGAAGAGGCGGAAACCTTGTTACGAGGATGAAACGGAAGTCCTCCTGAGGAGCAGATCCGAATCCGGTAACAACTCTTTTCTTACTACATCACTCCGACAGGGACTCAATTTTTTTAAAATTATCAATTTTTTTTTTATTATTGTAAAAAATAATACAAATATTTTTAAACAAAATGGCATAAAAACTTTGTTTCTATCTCTAGTAGAACTTGAAATATTTAATTTTTTGTTACATGACAACTGTATCTCAGACATGCTATCTTGAAACTTTGAAACTGTTTTTCTCGGTGATGGCTTTTTGTCCCTTTTTTTTTTAGTTTAAATTGATATAATTTAAAAACTACTTATTATAAATCTATGAACCTTTCCACAATTATTTTTCATATATATTTCTTTAATTTGTCTTCAGGACTTGTGTTTTTCATTTAATTTTATTTTAAAAAGTATTTGGAGTTTAGCATACTATGGAATGTATACAGTTTTTGTACAAAATAATTTTTTTAAAACTTTTTATAATTACTTTATTGAAAAATCATGTAGACAATTTTTGATATGAGTCATAAGAAGTAATTTTATACAAAAATGAAGTGATTTTTTAAAAAAAAGTTTTTTTTTAGAAATATCAAATTTTTGAAGTTTTTAATTTTTTTAAGTTATATTTTTAAATTTTGGAAATTTAAAATAGTTTTTTAAGTTTCAAAGCATCATACATTACTATACAAAAAATTTCAGAAAAATAATTTGAAAAATAAAGATTTTAGAATTTTGTGTCCCAGACCCCCCCCCCCCCCCTTAAAGTTATAACCACTTCTACCACATGTGCTGGGTCTTCCAGTAAAGGAGTTACTTTGAAGTGACGTAACTGCGAAACAATGGAAGGCAAAAAAAAAAAAATAATAATAAGACAAATAGAATGTTGATGAGAAAGGTATGGAATTTTAAACACACCTGTTTGCAAAACTGAATTGATGGGAGGGAATTTGATCATGGCTGCGTTTGTTTTACCGATTAGGTTCATTTTCATTTGTCAATAGACAAAACTGGTGCATATGGTATACTAAAAACCCGTCTGTTTGTATTGCAAAACCAATATATTTTGCGAAAGTGACAGTTTGAAATTCACTAAGTATAGTTCTCGTAACGATAAGCTCATTTCACTATATTCAGAGTTTACAACAACTATTTGTTGCTACATTTCAATATTACAACTAATTTTGCAAACTGTCGTATTTTAAATTCCACACCTGTCTATTCAACTTACCACTTGTCTCATCCTTCCGTCTCTCACCGTTTCGCAGTTAAAAGTTAGGGAGTTCTGTTTGAAAGACTCTGTATATTATTTAATTTTCAAATAAGGGTGGCACATCATAAACATCTTGGTACGAGAAAAACATCTTAAAATAATAATAAAAACAATAATAATTATAATAACAACAATAGCAATAGCAAGAAAAAAAAATTAATAATAATAATAATAGTAATAATAATAACAATAATAATAATAGTAATAATTATAATAGTTAGAATAATAATAGTAATAATAATAATAATAGTAATAATAATTATTATTATAATAATAATACCAACAATAATACCAACTATAATAATAATAATAATAATAACAACAACAATAATAATAACAATAACAATAATAATAATAATAATAATAATAATAATAATAATAATAATAATAATAATAATAATAATAATAATAGTAATAATAATAGTAGTAATAATAATAATAATAGTAATAATAATAGTAGTAATAATAATAATAATAATAATAATAATAATAATAATAATAATAATACCAACAACAATAACTATAATAACAACAATAATAATAATAACAACAACAACAACTACAGCAATAATAATAATAATAATAGTAATAATAATAATAATAATACCAACAACAATAACTATAATAACAATAATAATAATAATAACAACAACAACAGCAACAATAATAATAATAATAACAACTACAGTAACAACAACAACAATAATAATAATAATAATAATAATAATAATAATAATAATAATAATAATATTAATAACAATAATAATATTAATAATAATAATAATATTAATAATAATAATAATAACATTAATAATAATTGTAATAATAATAATAGTAGTAATAGTAATAATAGTAATAATAAAAGTAATAATAATAATAATAATAATAACTATGAATATAATAACAATAACAACAACAATAATAATAACAACAAAAACAATAACTATAATAATTAATAATAATAATAGCAGCAATAGTAATAGTAATAGCAGCAATAACAATAACTATAATAATTATTAATAATAATAATAATAATAATAATAACTATAATAACAATTACAACAACAACAATGATACTAATGTCAGCAATAACTATAATAGTAACAACAACAACAACAAAAATAACTATAATAATAATAATAAACCACCAATATTTAGCAATGTAACAATATGGAACATTTGAATATCCCTCGTTTTGAACGTTTAAACCCCTTTCGACCCTTTAAACGGTTGATTGAGATTAGAATAGCTTACCTTATTCACACTTGTATTATATTTAAGAGTTGTGTCCTCATTGGAAGAGTGATTTTGCGCTGTTCATCTTAATTTTTTATAAATAAAATGAGTATCAAATGTATATCAACATCTTTTCGACCCTTTAAAATGAGTTAATCAAGATTGGAATACCTTACTTTTTCTATGCTTGCCCTTGATGACATTTGTACCGAATATTAGTAGCTGTGACTACATCGTAAGTGGGCCATTTGAAGATTATTTGTTTGGAACATTTGATCCCTTTTTCGACCCCTTAAAGTTTGTTAATCGAGATCAGAATATTTCACTTTTTCTATGTTTGTCTTTCTTGACATTTGTACTAATTTTCAGAGTTGTGACTATATGGGAAGTGGGAGAATTAGTGTTGAGTGAGCGAGTGAATCAGTGAGTGAGTGAGGGATTTGCCTTATATATAAAGAGATAAGTTAAGTAACAAAACTGAAAGAATTAGTTTACGAACATTTGTCTTTTAGAAATCAAAATGAATATTATTCTTGGTAGAATATTATTTCTTATTTTAATATATTAATAACGTTTTTTTTTTAGTTGATCCCCCGAGGAAGAGGGTGGATACTGTGGTCATGAACGGAAATTCAGGACCGAGGTGAGTGAATAACATTTTTTTCCATACTCAAATATTTAAGAGGAACCAAATTTAATTTGTTTACTTATCTTCACCTATACCTAAGGACAACATAACTTGAACCTTGAGTATAAGCTGTAGGATGGATCCTTCCGCTGAAAGATGTAGTCTGAGAGGCGATTTGGACTCCATCGAACATCATTCTGAATTTTTTATAGAAATTGTAGAAAAGTGAGTAGATTACGAATCCACTGGTCTGCCGTGGCAAAAATGGCCGAAACTGATCAAAAATCGACTTTTAATAAGTTGGAATAAATCCAATTGCCAAATGCGCCATTACTTGCCAAATAACGAGCATTTATTTTTATTTGGTAACCCTCACTCTTTAATTTTCGATTAAGAAGGTTGCAGACAATTCGGATGAGTGGCGATGGCTTACTTGCATCTTTCACAAATGAACCAAATTGGCAAGAAACATTACGTCCCGGATGACGTAACTGATGTCGCCAATTTGGCTTACTTTTAAAAGATACCAAGTTTTCCGAGCCAGAGATCAGAAATCGTTTGCGCTTTTTCTCATTGAAAATTAAAATGCAGTGGGTTGCCAGACAAAAAAGTTTGTTCTCTTTTTGGCAAGTTATGACATATTTCGCAATCGGATTTTAGTTCAGGTCATTTCAAGTCGGTTTTTGACCAGTTTCGGCCATTTTTGCCACGGCAGACCAGTGGATTCCTAATTTACTCACTTTTCTCTAATTTCTATAAAAAATTCAGAATGATGTTCGAGGGGGTCCAAAAATTGCAGCCGCCTCTCGGACTATTGTATCGTATAAAAAATTACATTTAAAAATATAAAGTATATTTTATTTTAAAGCATATTGAACATTACGCAAAAAAAGCGTATTTCGTTGGCGTCAAAAGGTTTAAACTCCCCTTAATGAATTATCGCGAAAGCCACTCAAATTTCTTAAAAATCACAAGTTTTTTTTTTTTTTTTTTTTTTTTTTTTTTTTTTTGCCGAAATAAGCAAAACAGAAAATAGTTGATAAATAACAACAAAATCTCACTTCAGTATATACAGATGTATAAAAGCAATGTGTGGTCGATATTTTTCGATATTTTTTCATTTCTCCACGTTTTGGAACATCCTGATTTCAAAAAAGAGATCTAGAAAAAATGTCTGTCTGTGTGTCTGTGGTCAGCATAACTCCCGAACAAATTGGCCTACAATGTTCAAATTTGGTGTGCGGGTTGGTGATGACAGAGGGATCTACCATTAAGGTTTTCGTCAAATTCGCTCGTGCGCATAAGGTAGCTGCTTTTGAAAAAATCACGTTTTTCAGTAATTGCTAACAAACGGCTCTAACGATTTTGTCCAAAATTTCTGCTGTAATGCCTCTTAAGGTGTTCTAAACATCCCCACTTCCGAAATCCCTTTAAAAATGCTTTAATTGGGTAAAAAGTTGAAAAATGAATGCCTTTAACTCAGAGTTCTCTTACCTTAAGAATACCTCATCAACGATCATTTTTTCTCCTCTCCTCAGTTTCACTTATAAGAAAGGATAATATAAGAATTAATATCGCCAAAATCATCTAATTGGCGAAGTCTATGGTAATACAAGAATTATGGTAAAAAATATCGCCAAACTGGCAATTTTTCTAAATGAATGATGAAAATATAAAAACGGTAAATGACACAAATTGACATCAGTATTATCGATCAATTGAAAGTTGTGCGATGTTCCACACCCCTAGTTTCTTTTCATATTGTACACAGTAGTAATAAGTCCACAATAAAAAGACGTGTAGAAACGACTTTTTATTCCAATTAATTTTCAGAGTTGACAATTTTAACAGTAATATTTCGAATAATTTATATTTGTATATTCTGTGATGTTTGATTGATCTGCGAGTTTATGTTCATGTTATGTTTTTTAATCTATTTATTCTTTGTTATTTTTAGGTTTCAGTTTGAACTTCTCAGCGAGGGTTCGCCTGTTCAACCGAGAAGGTATCCGTATGGGTAATGTGGCGCCATCTATTTGTAAACGCATGAGTTTTTCAAAATAGTTTGACCGGAATGCTGCTTTGATGTTAAAATTGCCTTTTGTCATCTACCTTTTTCCTATTATCTGTATTTGGCATATATTTAAAATTTTGCATAAATTGTTTTCAAATACTTTGATTTTTTGCGTTTTTTTATTTATTTTTTTATTTAAAAACAATTTTAATTAGGAAAATTAGAGGAGGGGAGGGAAAATATACAAATATATGCATGTTTTAGAATTTAAAAATTTTTCTTTACAATTTTCTACTTGTGTCGTAGTTTTATTCAAACACAGTTTTCGATTTGTTTAAAAATCCCTTATGATTATGTATAAAAAATAAAATATTGGATAGATTTTATGAAAAAGATTAATTTGCATATACATTTTGAGAAAACTAATTTCAAAGTATACACAATAAATGAAATGTTTTAATATATTTATCCAAAGTTTTTTATAAATAGAGTTTTTAATTATTGCATTGCCTCTTTTATACTGTTTTTAATGTAAGATTTTGTATTTATTTATTTATTCATTTATTTATTTATATATTTGTTTGTTTCTTTCTTTCTTTCTTTCTTTCTTTCTTTCTTTCTTTCTTTCTTTATTTATTTATTTATTTATTTAGTTATTTATTTATTTTGCTAGAAAGGAGAAATGTATTCTAAGTAATATCTTTGTCGTCTGGTCCCTCTTTACTTATAACTAATGTAATATTTATTTAATAATATTTATTTAATGAATGAAAAGTATAAAACGAATTTGACCGTATTGATCGTTACATAGGCGATATAGAGGAACTTATGGAACTATTTGGAGTATCATTAACTTTTGTGATTTTAACTTATCATTTCAACTATTTTAAACCCCAAATCCAATTATTTAACGTTTGCAATTACTTATTTTGTGTTAACGTTAATTTTCTGAATTCCATCTGACAATATTCTTTTATGTAGAGTTTCTTTTGAAGGGTAACACGAATTAGTCGGAAAATTAGCTAATACAGATTTAAATTTGTACAAAGCGAACGAAAAAGAAACAGAGGTTCCATGTATTTTTTCATCTTCCTTAATTTAGAGAAATAATTGACTATGAGGCTACTGCTAGTTCGGGTCCTTCATAGAACATCATTCTGAATTTTTTTTTTTTTTACAGTATATAGAAATATATTAGTTGATCATGAATCCACTGGTCTGCCGGGGGAAATATATCCGAAACTATTTGAAAATTCTACTTTCCATGAGTTGAACTGAATCTGATAGCCAAATATGTCATAACTTGCTTAAAAAGGAACATTCTTTTTTTTTCTTCTGGTAACTTACCACTCTTTAATTTCCATTTAGGAAGACTGCAGACGATTTGTCTTTCCTAGAAACAAAATCTTTCATATTTTAAAAGTGAGCCAAGTTGGCAATAAATATAACATAAATCAACATTCAATTAACATTTACATAAAATTAACATTCTTTTTTTTCTGGTAACCCACCACTCTTTAATTTCCAATTAGGAAGATTGCAGACGATATCTCTTTCCTTTAGACATAATCTTTCATATTTTAAAAGTGAGCCAAGTTGGCAATAAATATAACATAAATCAACATTTACATAAAATTAACATTCTTTTCTTTCTGGTAACCCACCACTCTTTAATTTCCAATTAGGAAGATTGCAGACGATATCTCTTTCCTTTAGACATAATCTTTCATATTTTAAAAGTGAGCCAAGTTGGCAATAAATATAACATAAATCAACATTTACATAAAATTAACACTCTTTTCTTTCTGGTAACCCACCACTCTTTAATTTCCAATTAGGAAGATTGCAGACGATGTCTCTTTCCTTTAGACATAATCTTTCATATTTTAAAAGTGAGCCAAGTTGGCAATAAATATAACATAAATCAACATTCAATTAACATTTACATAAAATTAACATTCTTTTTTTTCTGGTAACCCACCACTCTTTAATTTCCAATTAGGAAGATTGCAGACGATATCTCTTTCCTTTAGACATAATCTTTCATATTTTAAAAGTGAGCCAAGTTGGCAATAAATATAACATAAATCAACATTTACATAAAATTAACATTCTTTTCTTTCTGGTAACCCACCACTCTTTAATTTCCAATTAGGAAGATTGCAGACGATGTCTCTTTCCTTTAGACATAATCTTTCGTATTTTAAAAGTGAGCCAAGTTGGCAATAAATATAACATAAATCAACATTTACATAAAATTAACATTCTTTTCTTTCTGGTAACCCACCTCTCTTTAATTTCCAATTAGGAAGATTGCAGACGATTTCTCTTTCCTTTAGACATAATCTTTCATATTTTAAAAGTGAGCCAAGTTGGCAATAAATATAACATAAATCAACATTCAATTAACATTTACATAAAATTAACATTCTTTTTTTTCTGTTAACCCACCACTCTTTAATTTCCAATTAGGAAGATTGCAGACGATTTCTCTTTCCTTTAGACATAATCTTTCATTTTCTAAAAGTGAGCCAAGTTGGCAATAAATATAACATAAATCAACATTCAATTAACATTTACATAAAATTAACATTCTTTTTTTTCTGGTAACCCACCACTCTTTAATTTCCAATTAGGAAGATTGCAGACGATTTGTCTTTAATGGAAGCAAAATCTTTCATATATTAAAAGTGAGCCAAGTTGGCAATAAATATTACGTCATCAGTGAGTAATGAACTCACTTGCTGTTATCAAATCGAACTAAAACTTGGAAGACTCGTTGTCGATGATAATGCATTATAATAAGTTTTGGAGGCTGTTACTAAAAGGCCGCTTTTAAATAACACTACTATTGCCACTTTGGCGAACTATTTAACCCACTTTTCGTCATTCAATAGAGCGGAAACATGGCAGATGGACTTGCTGTAGATGGCAATGCATTCTATCAAGTTTTGGGGACCAAAAAGGGCTAGTCAATGAGACGGAATCAATGGTTTTCTTCGTAGTGGCCAGACACTACGAAATGTCAATCTGAGCTCAAAATCTTTTAAATTTGTTGTAAATTGCACATAAATGTTGGCAATACATATAAAAGATTTGTATTCAAAACTGTTTTCATGATTTAACTTTGTTAAACGTATATTATTTCATATCGACTTGTTTGAATAATCTATGATCACACAATAGAACAGGATTCCCACGGTCCTGGAAAGTCATTAAAAGTGTTTAATATTTTTGAACTGGCTTTCAAGGCCTTGAAAGTGCATGAAAATGCTTTGAGGTGCTTAAAAGTCCTTGAAAAAGCTTAGAGGTCCTTAAAAAAAGTCCTTAATTTTTGCAGATGTTGTGTGGCCAACTGCAAAATTTATAAAAATACAACTCGGACTTGCTATCCCCGCGTGACCGCCACTTATCTGCACCACATCGGAATTTTCCAACATATTTATATTACGCATCCACCAATTTGTAACTTTTTTTTTGGCAGAATATACTTTATTAAAAATTTATATATAGACACGATGCCTGAAAACAAATTTTCAAAGGTCCTTAAAAACATTAATTAGGTCCTTGAAAAGTCATTGACTTTCATTCTGTGATTTGAGTGGGAATTCTGTAGAATACTGTGCATATGAACAATGAGTACTAGTTTCAATCTAATCGTATTAAAAAATCGCAGGCGGAGTCGTCGCAGCAGTAGCAACCACCTGCACCACCACCACCACCACCACCAGTCAAGCCCCTCCTCTTCCCCACTCAACTCTCCCAAGCCCAACTGCAGGCTGACCCCGGACGATAGCAGTCCCCTTAACACTCCTCCCGGATCGCCCTACTGGAGGTCCCGGCTCACCACCATTAAGAACAGCTTCCTTGGGAGCCCTAGATTCCATAGGAGGAAACTTCAGGGTAAGGACAAGGCGTTCAAACCCAATGTGGCATCCTACTAGACTGAGAGGCGACTGCAATTTTTGGACCCCATCGAACATCATTCAGATTTTTTTTTATAGAAATTAGAGAAAAGTGAGTAGATTACGAATCCATTGGTCTGCCGAGGCAAAAATGGCCGAAACTGGTCAAAAATTGACTTTTAATCAGTTGAACTAAATCCAATTGCCAAATGAGCCATAACTTGCCAAATAATGAGCATTTTTTTTTTTTTATTTGGTAACCCTCACTCTTTAATTCTCAATTAAGAAGGTTGCAGACGATTCAGATATCTGGCGACGGTCTACTTGCATCCATTAAAAGTTAGCCAAGTTGGCAATAAACATTACGTCACGGATGACGTAATTGATGTCGCCAATTTGGCTTAATTTTAAAAGATACACATTTTCCAACCCAGAGATCGAAAATCGTTTGAGCTTTTTCTCATTGAAAATCAAAACGCAGGGTTGCCAGACGAAAAAGTTTGTTCTCTTTTTGGCAAGTTATGACATATTTGGCAATCGGATTTTAGTTCAACTCATTCCAAGTCAATTTTTGATCAGTTTCGGCCATTTTTGCCACGGCAGACCAGTGGATTCCTAATCTACTCACTTTTCTCCAATCTCTATAAAAAATTCAGAATGATGTTCGATGAGGTCCAAAAATTGCAGTCGCCTCTCGGACTATACAGGAACTCAATATTTGGGTGATTCCATTTTACACATGGGTAGGAACCGTAGTAGGGAAAATCGGGACCGAATATTCAGGGCCCACGTATTAAGTTCATGACACAAGGATATAATTCTCAAGCCTAACCAAAGCGTGTGTTTTTTTTTATTCATGTTAGCTTGTACTTTACGTGAGATTTTAAAATTCCTTTTGCTTAATTTTTTTTTTTTTTAAATATTTAAACTATGTCTGGAAAACGTCCTTTATACAATGAGGAAAAAATTATAGGTACTAGTTGCATCATCAGAATTCTTATGAAATATTTTAAATGAAAAACAATTTTGCAATATTATTTAGTATAAGCTTTCTAAAAGAGAATATCAATAGTAAAAAAAAAAAAAAAAAACAGTATAAGTTCTCTCACGAAACAGTTTATAGCACTTATCAATCTTGTTGGCATTGAAAAGTTTTATTTTATCTCTAATCGTAAAGGAGTTCATATAAATTGCCAGGTCACTGTTCTGCATCCATCTGCTCCAATTCAAAATAACACACAAAAATAAGTAAGATAAACAATGAATACGTCACTATCCACATACCCTTTCACCTGCCATTTTGAATGGATTCGTCCACACAAACCTGCTAAGTTCGGTTTTCCATAGAATGCCACATTGGGTTTGAACGGCTAGTAGGGTAAGGAGACTGGAAGAAATTTGTTGTAGTACAAAAAAAAAAAAAAAAAAAAAAGTTTCAGAATGAATATACGGCAAATTTGAACAGTAACAGTAGGCGACTTGTTTTGAACTCAACAACTTTTTAATTATTGCGAAAGAGTATCGTTATGAAATTTTCACCGAGTGAATGATGACTCAGTTTTTACCAAATAAAAACTTAAATTCATTCTTCTTTCGAAGGCTTACGAAACTTTTCTGTACAGCAGTAAACTCACAGTCCAGCTTCAAAACAACCTTCGATGCATTCAACTTCGGATACAGCGATAATGCAGGAACAACGAAAGTAAACAAAAGATCCGACCCTTTCAAAGCAGGTTCAAAAACTCGACTGATCCACGGTTCCATCCATCGGCACTTTTTATACCCTCGCGGTACAAGCTTCTAGCAAAATCCAGTTAACCAATCACGTGATGAAAATTCATTCTTCTTTCGAAGGCTTACGAATGCATACAACTTCGGATACAGCGATAATGCAGGAACAACGAAAGTAAACAAAAGATCCTACCCTATCAAAGCAGCGTCAAAAACTCGTCTGATCCGCGGTTCCATCCATCGGCTCTTTTTATACCCTCTCTGTAGAAGCTTCTAGCAAAATCCAGTTAACCAATCACGTGATGGAATCGCCTCGAAATTCCCAGATTGATTTCGATGTTGCCACCTTTTTTCTAACCTGTATTATCGCTGTTAACAATATAAATAAAATGGAAATTTAAAAGAAATATGTCACTATTTACAATTATATACAGGAAATTTGTGTAACAGTACAGTCAAACCCCGTTGAAGCGAAATCGCTTAACATGAAATCCCGTTTAGCGCGAAGTAAAAGCAGTTCACCGTACTTGAAACTTAACGTTAATTTATTCGTTTAACACGAAATTCGGTTAAAGCGAACAATTTCAAACGCCCGTTAATGGAATTTGACTGTACATCTAAAGAAAGTATTTGAATAATTTGCGTGGTTTCTATATAATCAGATTGGCGATTTGAAGTTGGCCTACAAAAAAAAAAACATGCTGCATCGTAAGAACTTAACAGCATCTACAAATATGGCTCGTAATTTGGTCAGGTGTTGAGGCGGCGACAACTGAGATGTCACCTTTCTCTTATCAAAGAGAGAGGACATTGAGATCTTGATGGACTTAAGGGGGTCCGGCACATGAAAAATTTTCAGATTATTGATTTCGAGTTTATTACTGTTTATTAAAATATAAATTTTTGTCTTTAAAAGGATGCCACATTTGTAATTATATCTTATTTCAAAGTAGTTTTAATAATTTTTTGAAGTAAACAAAATGTAGGTATTTAATCCATGTTTTTTTAACTTCAAAGCCGAATTTCTCCAAATGCAATTTTTTCATGTTTAGGGGCACATAGCTTAAAATCTATGACATAAATGTTTGAAATTTTTTATACATGTTTCTATAATGTATTTAAGTACTTTAACACGAGGAATTATTGATAAGTAGCATACTTTTTTTTAAAAAAAATAATTAGTCTAAAATTTTATAATTTTTCTTAAACATATTTTTAAAAAATCATAATTATTTTAATTTTTAAAAAATAACAAAAATCTCGTGTTGAAGTATTCAAAAGTATCCAAATATTATACTGTGAAAGTTTCATAATTATTGAAGAATCGGTTATCAAATGAGATGCCCTCAAAGTCGTTGAATTTAACATGGGCTCCAATGGAGGTGCCGGACCCCCTTAACGTACAGAATCCACAATAATACACGTCATTATTGTTATGGCAGTGCAATGGCTCAATTTCATGATCTTCCGGCCATGAAACCAATGTGTTAGTTAACTGAGTCATTGGGAGCTTTTAAACTTGTATTCAATGGCGGGACTTGGGGCTCTTTCACACGGTGCGGACACGGGCCCGCAAAAAGTTTCACTAGTGTCCCGCAACTTTGAAATCTTCCTCAACTTTCAGCCCGCAACTTTGAAATCTTCATGCGGGCCAGCAGCAGTCGGTTATATCTTCGTAATTTCCAAAGGTAACTTCAATTTGAATTAACTAATTACATTTTTATTTGTAATTTAAAGTGCATAATGCGGGACAAAAACCTACTGAGATCTAACTCATCCATGCAATGATTGCGGGCCCGCTTCCGCATTCGTATACCTTTTCACACGAGCACATACTTGCGGGTGTTTCGTCCGCATCTTTGAGCATTTTAAATAATATTTTTACTCCCCGAATGCAGTTCGGGAATAGGCGTTGATTAAAAGTATTTAGTTATTATTATTATTATTTTTTATCTTCACTTTATAATACAAAAGTGTAAAATGTAAGTAAGGACAAAAGAAGGTTAAGGTTACTATATCACCTTTATCTTATACTAAACTCCACCTTAACTTGACATCACTTAGACGATAGATCGTCACAGTGCTCATAGGTATTTAATCCATTTTGGCGGCGTGAAAGCATAATGTTCGCCAAATCACAACCCTGTAGAGAACAAAAGGCTCTAAGGTTTGGCAAGAATTATGTCTTCACTCCGCCAAAATGGATTAATTGCCTATGAGCACTTTGATGATCTATCGTCTAGTGATGTCAAGTTAAGTTGGAGTTTAGTATAGAAGAAGACAGAGAGAAATAGGCGTTTATTAGTTCATCCTATTAATGATTTGAGACATTCATATGGTGCTTTTAAGGGTATTTAAAGCAAGCTTAGGGAGAACAGAAATAAGTTCTTCAACTTTTTTCGCAAGAAAAGCTGAAACCACTTTCAGAAAACTCCAACATACGGGAAAAATTACATACAACTAATGGAAAGGCTAGCTGTTAAGGCATATGAAAAAGAAGCCAAATATTTTCCAAATTTTCTATTTATTGTTATATGCGCGAAATTTATTTGAATGTATAAGTAATAAGTAAAAAATGCACGACCCCGGAAATACACTATCTACCAATAAGTAATTGGACACCTGTGGTAAAGGAGATTAAACACAATTTATTCATATTCAATAGGTGGTAGAGCCTCCACCTGAGGCAATTACAGCCTTAACCCTCCGGAGTATGCTTTCCACAAGTGTTTGGATGAGGGACAGTGGTATTTTCCTCCACTCGACTTCGAGAAGACATGTAACTTCTTTCACCGAATTTGGACGGTTGCTGCACCCCTTAGCTCGTCGATCCAACTCGTCCCAGAGGTGATCTATAGGATTCAAGTCTGGACTCTGGACAGACCAATCCACCCCACTGTCATCATACCAATCCATGGTGGACCTTGCAACATGACAAGTAGCGTTGTCATCCTGGAAGTAACAATGATCCAACTCGTAAAATTGTCACAGCGTAGAAAGCACGTTGTTTTGTAGAATAGTGGAGTAGGCGTCTGCGTTGCGCCTAACCATTAATTAGTATCAAGGGTCCCAGTCCATACTACGAGAGATGTCCTCACTTGCATGGGTGTCCAAATACTTATTGGTAGATAGTGTACAATGAGCAATACTCTTTATTGTTTGCAATAATTGCAAGAAATTGTCACGCTTGAACTAAATTCTAAATACAGAAGAATAGTGCTGCCAATGTTAAAGGTTATGAAACTTTATTAATTTGTAATATTTTCTTTTGTAGCTGATGAAGTTGGCTTAACTCCCGAATCTTCACCAGAGTAAGTAATAATTTAATAAAAAAAACTTTTTAATCTAAGTACTTTAAGTACTAAGTAAGTATTTTTTTTTTTTTTATTTAATTTTGTCTTTCATTGCGTTTTTAAAACGAAGTCCTTGTGATAGTCCGAGAGGCGACTGCAATTTTTGGACCCCATCGAACATCATTCTGAATTTTTTATAGAAATTGGGGAAAAGTGAGTAGATTACGAATCCACTGGTCTGCCGTGGCAAAAATGGCCGAAACTGATCAATAATCGACTTGAAATGAGTTGAGCTGAAATCCGATTGCCAAATATGTCATAACTTGCCAAAAATAGAACAAACTTATTCGTCTGGCAACTCACTTCATTTTGATTTTCAATGAGAAAAAGCGCAAACGATTTCTGATCTCTGGCTCGGAAAACTTATATCTTTTAAAAGTAAGCCAAATTGGCGACATCAGTTACGTCATAAGGACGTAATATTTTTTGCCAACTTGACTCCTTTTTAATAGATGCAAGTAGACCGTCGTCTGATATCTGAATTGTCTGCAACCTTCTTAATTGAAAATTAAAGAGTGAGGGTTACTAAATAAAAAAAAAGTTCTCATTATTTGGCAAGTTATGGCGCATTTGGCAATTGGATTTAGTTCAACTTGTTAAAAGTCGATTTTTGACCAGTTTCTGTCATTTTTGCCTCGGCAGACCAGTGGGTTCGTAATCTACTCACTTTTCTCCAATTTCTATAAAAAATTCAGAATGATGTTCGATGGGGTCCAAAAATTGCAGTCGCCTCTCAGTCTAGTATATTCGTGTGCTATCGTTTTAAATTTTTGATGTTTAAAAAAAACTATATACTTGGATCGGGAACTTATCATTCTTGAAATTGAAAAATATGCATATCTTTAAAGATACGCGGTATAATGATTTCGAAAACCATGAACTGAAAAGAGATGAATGGATTGAAAATGGAATCATGTTGTACCGGAGATCACAAACAAGCGACTGGTAGCCGGCTTGTGTAGATTTTAAAGCTGCATGAAAAGAATACAAATACAAATACTGATACAAATTTTACGACTAACTACAGACTCAAGTCCCAATAGGGTTGGTCGACTAAATATATATATATACATGTATATAGAAATAGAAAATAATTTGTATACAATAGTTACAGGATCATACATACAATATAGAATAAATAAAGGATCATACACAAAATATACAATACAATATACATAATACAATACAATACACAAAGTTGACACAGCGTTTGACAATCATACTGGAAATACATAAATACATAATGCAAGCTGACAAATTTTATAAAAACCAACAAACATAAGTAACCAAATATAGTAACAAAATAACCTAAATTAAATATATACAAAGAACAAAATATAAGTTACTTACCTAGCCAGTGTAATCCAATTATTGCCTATTGATGATCCTCCAGTGCATATCTAACTGTTTCTTAAAATTCCTTACGCTCTCTGAATTTACAACATTTGCTGGCAAATCATTCCAATCATTGATAATCCTATTGTAAAAATAGTGTTTTCGCCCTTCCCTATTAAATTGAGATTTGAACAATTTGCAACCATTTCCTCGCGTCCTATTGTCAGTGACAAATTCTAAACCCCTAATTTCACCATGTGCAATAAATTTAAATAACTGCATCAAATCCCCTCTTGCCCTTCTTTCCTGCAGTGTATACACAGCATGCGTTTACACAGCATGAAAAAACGCACGTGTGGCCTTAGCCTAAATATGTATTCATTTCCTTCTGTGTTTCTACAGGTTGACGAAGCGATCTTGGTTTGGCAGCCTGATGACGTCAGAACGAGACGAGAGTTATGTCATATTAATCAAAGACAGACCTCTCAGTTCCGTCAAGGGAGACCTCATACACGCATTCCTGTCGGTAAGACTGTTTTTCCTATCACTTAACTAGCTGAAGTGCCCGGCGTTCACTGGGCTTAACTCTTTAATTCCCGTAACGGCCCAACCGGCCCAGCCGCTGAGTCCCATTCCGGCCGTGTCTTTTCACTTACAACTCCTACCCCCCTTCTTGGGTGGACCTTGGAGGTCCGATACCATTAACGGCTCACTACAATGGGTCAGAGATTTCTCCTCACAGCGGGAGGGAGAAGAGGGGCCAAGGTATTCTTGCGACTGTCGTCACACTAGGGTGGGTATAACAGGTAGTTTTCATTCTTATCTTTGGAAGCCTTTCTTTTCACAGCTTCATGTCCAAAACACAAATACTTTATACTACTAAAGAAACAAACAAAACGCCTTGAGGATTTACTAGTTGTCAATCTCTATCTGGAAACCAGATAGCGAAGAGAGATAAATTACCCTTAGCTTAGCAGGGGGTCTATTGCCCTTCTCTATAAATGCCGCACTTGGAGGGGTGAAAATGGTTTTTCTTTTCGTGCGGGCGGGAACCCCGTCTCTAAAGGATATTCCAGAAAACTGCATTGGGAACTAAAAAGTTAAATCTATGGCCTGGTATAGCCTGAGTCAAACTGGTTCTGTCGATTTCATTATGAGCATGCACCTTTTCATTATCTGTCCTCTATTATATCAAAATTTCGAAATAAAATGGCGTTCCTGATAATCTGGATTAGTCAAAACATTTACTGTGGAAAAAACTGTTTTCAAATTGCGAACATAATTCTTTTCACCCCCTATCCCTGATTTCACTACCTTCAGATTGATTGGTTGTTTTCAGATTATCTGGCGCCGTCAGCAACACGAGGGCTATAATGCGCCAAAACATTTGTCATTTGACAAGTCAACATACATTTACAAACACCCATGCCTAATACGGGACTCGAACCCGCAACCTCGCGGTTTAGAAGCTAGCACGCTAACCACTATACCGTCTGGTCGGCCCTTCCGATTGAATGTGTTTCTTTAGAATGAAATTGTGTTTCCTATTATCTGCATTATAGTCAAGACACTTAATAGTATAATAAGACATGTTTAATGTGACCAGACGTCCCGCTTTTGACCCCGCTGTCCCGCCGAACGAATGTTTCGTCAAATTGTTCCACTTTTTTATTACAGAGTCCCACAGAAGTCCTTCGAAAGAAAACAAAAAATGTCTTCCGAGTAAGTGAATTACACAACTAATAAAATTTCTGGAGATAGAAAAATCTGGTCACATTAGACGTGTTCCAATTGGTTCAGCAGATCTTAATTTAAGATCATATCTTTTTAAGGATTAGAAAGTGGGATAAAGTCTTTTTTTTTTTTTTTTTTTTTTTTTTTTTTTTTTTAAATCTTTATAGTGAACCGTATTTTGTTTAGAAAACAAATAAGTGTATTCTCTTAAGGGGGTCCGGTACCGAAAATAAAAAAAACTTTGTTTATGTACATTTTTATGTCAAAAATTTATTTTATGTATGAGATACTATTTATACATCTTTGAGAAAATGTTTTTTTAAATATTGTGTTTAGTTATTTAAAAAAAATTTAAAAACCAAGAAAAATCCATAATAATTGATGTTTGCGTATTTTGATATAAGTCAAGAAAAAATAATTTTTTTTTCAAAGTGAAAGCTTTCTGTAATACATAATTATATAAAGAAAATTTTGTCTTCACAGAATTTTGATAGGTGCATTAAAAAAAATTAAAAAAATTCTCAAAGTTAAAATATTGAAATTTTTGCTTTTTTTTTATGTTATCTTTTACGTTAAATGTTATATTTTAAAACAGAATTAAAAAAATAAAATTCTGCGAAGACAAAATATTTAAAACTATATAAATTAAACGCTCCAAAAATTTGAATAGCCAATTATTAATGGTTCTGGAGATATATCGATTTGAATATGCAACATCTGTGAAAAACACTAGTGTTCGAAAAACGCACTTTAAGTAGACGCTTCAAGGTGTTACGCCCATTAGTGATGTTTAAATAACAGGTAATTTTATGACATTCTAATCACCGGAGGAATAAGATAAAAACATCATTATCTTCAGGAATGTAGGAACTATTTTTTAAAATCAGAAAAAAAAAATTGGGATTTTTGAAAAAATTTCGGTACTGGACCCCCTTAAAGATAAGAATAAAACTGTTGATTCGTATTGAAAAAAAGGCGCTCTTTTATATATATAGACATTAATAAGTAGAAGCTTTTCCTAATTGACCCCTTAAGAAGTAGAAACTTGTTATATAAATAGGGTACATATAACGGTGAAGTAGTGTAGACAGTCAAATCAAGCAAATCGTGGTCGAGGTAAACAAAAGTTTATTGCCAGAGAGATGGGAGGTGAGGGGGACGTTTGGCTGGCCCAAAGAGTTAATTATTCCAAAAGACGTGGTCGAACCGAAGTATGGGGCTTTTATAGATTTCTCAGTGACGTTCGACGAGACTCAAGGCTCTTCTCGCAAACTCCGGAAAATACTAGAGAATTCTTAAGACAAAATCGAAAGTTACAGTGGGAATACATTACATACATACACAATTACAATATTGATTTTATACTAGAGACATAGACTATATCCTATTACAATAAGATTGTAATTAACTTGAGAAACTATTGGTTGGTTAGTTGTTTTCAGATTATCTGGTGCCGTCAGCAACACGAGAACTATAATGAGCCGAAACATTCGTCATTAGACAAGCCAACATACATTTACAAACACCTATGCCTAACACGGGACTCGGAACCCGCAACCTCGTGGTCTAGAAGCCAACACGCTAACCACTGTACCGTTTGGTCGGCGTTTGAGTATAGGACGTTACATAGTGGCCTAAGATACATCAATATTTTGTTTTTGAACGTTCGTATTTATAATGTAAGAAAAAAATGGAAGATAGGTAGATTGATGGTAAGAGAATAGAGGTCATCAAGGGTCTGGTTTGAGGTACGAACTAACTTAACTGGCTTAGGGCTTTATTATACGTCAGTATCACTTCAGTTGCTCAGACAAGTCACTCTAAGTGAAATATGCAATTCAATGGAGCTTATTATACTGAGCCACTGCTGTGGCTAGAAGTTGCGTCTGTCGCTTGTAGCGCTCTGACTCTAAGGGCCTTATTATACAGATCGACTCGAGTGGGGAACGCACGCCACAGCTTCAGTCGCGCACAGAAGCCACAGTACACGGACCATGCAATTCTATGGAGCTTATTATACTGAGCCACTGCTGTGGCTAGAAGTTGCGTCTGTCGCTTGTGGCGCTCTGACCCTAAGGGCCTTATTATACAGATCGACTCGAGTGGGGAACGCACGCCACAGCTTCAGTCGCGCACAGAAGCCACAGTACACGGACCATGCAATTCTATGGAGCTTATTATACTGAGCCACTGCTGTGGCTAGAAGTTGCGTCTGTCGCTTGTGGCGCTCTGACCCTAAGGGCCTTATTATACAGATCGACTCGAGTGGGGAACGCAGGCCACAGCTTCAGTCGCACACAGAAGCCACAGTACACGGACCATGCAATTCTATGGAGCTTATTATACTGAGCCACTGCTGTGGCTAGAAGTTGCGTCTGTCGCTTGTGGCGCTCTGACTCTAAGGGCCTTATTATACAGATCGACTCGAGTGGGGAACGCACGCCACAGCTTCAGTCGCGCACAGAAGCCACAGTACACGGACCATGCAATTCTATGGAGCTTATTATACTGAGCCACTGCTGTGGCTAGAAGTTGCGTCTATCGCTTGTGGCGCTCTGACTCTAAGGGCCTTATTATACAGATCGACTCGAGTGGGGAACGCACGCCACAGCTTCAGTCGCGCACAGAAGCCACAGTACACGGACCATGCAATTCTATGGAGCTTATTATACTGAGCCACTGCTGTGGCTAGAAGTTGCGTCTGTCGCTTGTGGCGCTCTGACCCTAAGGGCCTTATTATACAGATCGACTCGAGTGGGGAACGCACGCCACAGCTTCAGTCGCGCACAGAAGCCACAGTACACGGACCATGCAATTCTATGGAGCTTATTATACTGAGCCACTGCTGTGGCTAGAAGTTGCGTCTGTCGCTTGTGGCGCTCTGACTCTAAGGGCCTTATTATAGAGATCGACTCGAGTGGGGAACGCACGCCACAGCTTCAGTCGCGCACAGAAGCCACAGTACACGGACCATGCAATTCTATGGAGCTTATTATACTGAGCCACTGCTGTGGCTAGAAGTTGCGTCTGTCGCTTGTGGCGCTCTGACTCTAAGGGCCTTATTATACAGATCGACTCGAGTGGGGAACACACGCCACAGCTTCAGTCGCGCACAGAAGCCACAGTACACGGACCATGCAATTCTATGGAGCTTATTATACTGAGCCATTGCTGTGGCTAGAAGTTGCGTCTGTCGCTTGTGGCGCTCTGACTCTAAGGGCCTTATTATACAGATCGACTCGAGTGGGGAACGCACGCCACAGCTTCAGTCGCGTACAGAAGCCACAGTACACGGACCATGCGATTCTATGGAGCTTATTATACTGAGCCACTGCTGTGGCTAGAAGTTGCGTCTGTCGCTTGTGGCGCTCTGACTCTAAGGGCCTTATTATACAGATCGACTCGAGTGGGGAACGCACGCCACAGCTTCAGTCGCGCACAGAAGCCACAGTACACGGACCATGCAATTCTATGGAGCTTATTATACTGAGCCACTGCTGTGGCTAGAAGTTGCGTCTATCGCTTGTGGCGCTCTGACTCTAAGGGCCTTATTATACAGATCGACTCGAGTGGGGAACGCACGCCACAGCTTCAGTCGCGCACAGAAGCCACAGTACACGGACCATGCAATTCTATGGAGCTTATTATACTGAGCCACTGCTGTGGCTAGAAATTGCGTCTGTCGCTTGTGGCGCTCTGACCCTAAGGGCCTTATTATACAGATCGACTCGAGTGGGGAACGCACGCTACAGCTTCAGTCGCGCACAGAAGCCACAGTACACGGACCATGCAATTCTATGGAGCTTATTATACTGAGCCACTGCTGTGGCTAGAAGTTGCGTCTGTCGCTTGTGGCGCTCTGACCCTAAGGGCCTTATTATACAGATCGACTCGAGTGGGGAACGCACGCCACAGCTTCAGTCGCGCACAGAAGCCACAGTACACGGACCATGCAATTCTATGGAGCTTATTATACTGAGCCACTGCTGTGGCTAGAAGTTGCGTCTGTCGCTTGTGGCGCTCTGACTCTAAGGGCCTTATTATAGAGATCGACTCGAGTGGGGAACGCACGCCACAGCTTCAGTCGCGCACAGAAGCCACAGTACACGGACCATGCAATTCTATGGAGCTTATTATACTGAGCCACTGCTGTGGCTAGAAGTTGCGTCTGTCGCTTGTGGCGCTCTGACTCTAAGGGCCTTATTATACAGATCGACTCGAGTGGGGAACACACGCCACAGCTTCAGTCGCGCACAGAAGCCACAGTACACGGACCATGCAATTCTATGGAGCTTATTATACTGAGCCATTGCTGTGGCTAGAAGTTGCGTCTGTCGCTTGTGGCGCTCTGACTCTAAGGGCCTTATTATACAGATCGACTCGAGTGGGGAACGCACGCCACAGCTTCAGTCGCGTACAGAAGCCACAGTACACGGACCATGCGATTCTATGGAGCTTATTATACTGAGCCACTGCTGTGGCTAGAAGTTGCGTATGTCGCTTGTGGCGCTCTGACTCTAAGGGCCTTATTATACAGATCGACTCGAGTGGGGAACGCACGCCACAGCTTCAGTCGCGCACAGAAGCCACAGTACACGGACCATGCAATCCTATGGAGCTTATTATACTGAGCCACTGCTGTGGCTAGAAGTTGCGTCTGTCGCTTGTGGCGCTCTGACTCTAAGGGCCTTATTATACAGATCGACTCGAGTGGGGAACGCACGCCACAGCTTCAGTCGCGCACAGAAGCCACAGTACACGGACCATGCAATCCTATGGAGCTTATTTTACTGAACCACAGCAGTGGCTAGAGGTCTGTGGCTGGAGTTGACCACTCCAGCCGCCTTCCCTCGCTTCTTGTAGCGCGCCAATCGAGTCGCTCTGTATAATAAGGCCCATAGGATTGCATGGTCCGTGTAGAGTGACTTGTGTGTACGACTGAAGCTGTGGCGTGCGTTCGCCAATCGAGTCGCTCTGTATAATAAGGCCCATAGGTATCATGGTCCGCGTAGAGTGACTTGTGTGTACGACTGAAGCTGTGGCGTGCGTTCGCCAATTGAGTCGTTCTGTATAATAAGGCCCATAGGATTGCATGGTCCATGTAGAGTGACTTGTGTGTGTGACTGAAGCTGTGGCGCGCGTGTTCTCCACTGGAGTCACTCTGTAAAATACGGCCCTAAGCGATTGGGCCGTAAGGAATGTGCACTGAAACACCACCTCTGGCCACTGCTGTGGTTCAGTATAAGAAGCTCCTTAAGATTGCATGTTTCACTTCGAGTGACTTGTCTAGTAGTCCGAGAGGCGACTGCAATTTTCGGACCCCATCGATCATCATTATGAATTTTTTATAGAAATTGGAGAAAAGGAAATAGATTACGAATCCACTGGTCTGCCGTTGCAAAAATGGCCGAAACTGGTAAAAAATCGATTTGGAATGAGTTGAACTAAAATCCGATTGCCAAATATGTCATAACTTGCCAAAAAGAGAACAAACTATTTCGTCTGGCAACCTACTGCATTTCGATTTTCAATGAGAAAAAGCGTGAACGATTTCTGATCTCTGGGTCGGAAAACTTGTATCTTTTAAAAGTAAGCAAAATTGGAGGCATCAGTTACGTCATCAATGACGTAATGTTTATTGCCAATTTGGCTCATTTGTGAAAGATGCAAGTAAGCCATAGCCACACATCCGATTCGTCTGCAACCTTCTTAATTGAAAATTAAAGAGCTAGGGTTTCCAAATAAAATTAAAAAAATTCCCATTATTTGGCAAGTTATGGCGCATTTGGCAATTGGATTTAGTTCAACTTATTAAAAATCGATTTTCGACCAGTTTCGGCTATTTTTGCCACGACAGACCAGTGGATTCGTAACCTCTTCACTTTTCTGTAATTTCGATAAAAAAAAAATTCAGAATGATGTTCGATGAGGTCCAAAAATTACAGTCGCCTCTCAGTCTGTAGCGATTAAACGATGGCACGCGTTCGCCCACTCTAGTGACTCTATGCCTCTTAAGAGATACATGCAATCCTATGTAGCTAATTATACTGAGACATAGCATTGATCGAAAGTGCATGTAATTAATTTAAAAAAGAAAAAAAAAAACTTTTTTTATGGGTTATATTATTATAAGTACTTGTTCATACGACGGGGTGTTTTTACATTTTCTTTGTTGTTATCTTTCAGATAGCGGACCTTAGCCACAGCGTGCTGACCCCGATGTCGTTCCGGGTCGAGTACCGCAGGCCGGGTGGTCCGAGCATGTTCCAGAGGAACGTCAGGTTCCATGTGGACATCACGTCTGCCGCCGGGCCCCACGATGTACATATAAAGGGGAACCCGGGCGTGTACTGCGTCAGCTTCACTCTCATATCTGGTGAGTGCGATGCTTGTGCAAACCTCCTAAACGAAAAGGATGCAAGGTTTATTTGACAAGAAAGCAACTTTTTTTTAAAAGCTTGAAAAGGGGGTCTTAAATCGCAGTTGGCAAGCTATACGTTTTCATGACCGACCTTTTAAAATTTTACATGGTAAAGGGTGTGCATACTTTTTCATAATAAGGTGATCTCATATCTGGTGAGTGCGATGCTTGTGCAAACCTCCTAAACGAAAAGGATGCAAGGTTTATTTGACAAGAAAGCAACCTTTTTAAAAGCAAGGGGGTCTTAAATCGCAGTTGGCAAGCTATACGTTTTCATGACCGACCTTTTAAAATTTTACATGGTAAAGGGTGTGCATACTTTTTCATAATAAGGTGATCTCATATCTGGTGAGTGCGATGCTTGTGCAAACCTCCTAAACGAAAAGGATGCAAGGTTTATTTGACAAGAAAGCAACCTTTTTAAAAGCTTGAAAAGGGGGTCTTAAATCGCAGTTGGCAAGCTATACGTTTTCATGACCGACCTTTTAAAATTTTACATGGTAAAGGGTGTGCATACGTTTTCATAATAAGGTGATCTCATATCTGGTGAGTGCGATGCTTGTGCAAACCTCCTAAACGAAAAGGATGCAAGGTTTATTTGACAAGAAAGCAACCTTTTTAAAAGCTT
Source organism: Linyphia triangularis (assembly GCA_963978545.1). NCBI lineage: Eukaryota > Metazoa > Arthropoda > Arachnida > Araneae > Linyphiidae > Linyphia > Linyphia triangularis. The sequence continues at coordinate 6,917,174 of OZ021726.1, forward strand.
GAAAAGGGGGTCTTAAATCGCAGTTGGCAAGCTATTCTTTTTCATGACCGACCTTTTAAAATTTTACATGGTAAAGGGTGTGCATACGTTTTCATAATAAGGTGATCTCATATCTGGTGAGTGCGATGCTTGTGCAAACCTCCTAAACGAAAAGGATGCAAGGTTTATTTGACAAGAAAGCAACCTTTTTAAAAGCTTGAAAAGGGGGTCTTAAATCGCAGTTGGCAAGCTATTCTTTTTCATGACCGACCTTTTAAAATTTTACATGGTAAAGGGTGTGCATACGTTTTCATAATAAGCTTGTCTCACTGTTTACACTGTATTGCATCAACTAATTGCAACTGTGTGTGTGAACAACGCAATGGACAATTCCCGCTTTTTTTTATGTATATATTTTTTTTATTGTTATTTATTCCATTCTAAATGTTTCAAAAAGGCCATAAACATAAAAATTTCTGCTCAATGCGCTTTTTCTTTTTTTGTAATTTGCGATCAAAATTACCTTGTTAGAGGGTTGGCGAGAAAAAGACTAATTTTGTTGGCACTGAACGTGACGCGAAGAGATCTCAAACATCTTGGTTTGAAATGCAGCAGCGGAAACCACATTTGCAAGTTTCTCGCAAATCACGCCAGCCTTTGCGGAATGTGGCAATGGTCTACCAACGCCAACTTTTTTTAACGATAACTATTCGGCAGAAACCTCACGATAACCATAGAAACGCAGAGATCTCTTTACTTCACGAATTTTGTTGACTGTTTTGATCGGACTGGTTTTGGCTCTGTTTCAGTTCATTTTCTTTTCTTAATATTTAAATAACTAACTTTTTTAAAGAACTTTTGTTTAAATATTTGGAATCAAAAAGAAATTCTTCATAAATATGTACTAATTGTACTCGTTTTTAAAAAAATGTGGGAATTGTCCATTCACACTGTGCGACCCTTTAAACTACCTTTCTGATGGGTTGTCATCGTAGCCTTTTCCAGGGCCTGATTTACCATTAGGCCCACTAGGCCCGGGCCTAGGGGCCCCCAAATCTGGGGGCCCCCAAATTTTGGAAGTTTACTGAACATTTTAAATATAATGGTCTTTTTATGGGAAGTACTGAACAAAAATAATAAAAAAATTTTAGTTACACATCCGCAAATTCCAGATTTTTTATAGTCACAGAGAGTTAAGTTAGATAGATTAACCTAATAAAACCTAATTAAGCAAATCTTTCCGGTTCAGCCAATCATATACAACTTCTTCATATGTACACGGAGACGAGGGCTTTACGCAGCTGTTCTCCTTCTCTCGCCTCTTATAAAGAGATGTTCACCAACCAACCATATACAACTTCTTATATTATGAAATGAAAGAGTCTTTGTGATTGGTTGGTTTGCAGGCTCTTCCGTGGACTTTTTTGGCCCTCCTTTTTGGTGAGATCATGGAAACAGTGGAAAGCTTACTTTGTATTATTTACAATTATTTTTATAAAATTAAGTAATCTTTATTATTATATAATCTGTGGACCCTATGATAAAATATAAGTTTAAAATACAGGAAAGTGTGCTTTAAAATCAGTGTTCATGGGGGGTCTTGATTAATTCAAAAGTTTTGAGCAAATCGAGATCATACTAATTACAACAAAAAAATCGTGTGAAAGTAAACTTTGAGTTTTAATTGTAAAAAGTTTGTCTTAACGAATGTAGCTTGATCTGGTAATATTGTGACGTAAGGAAGTAAATATTTGCTATTGGGGGCACCTTTCTGAATGTTGGGCCTACAGTAAAAAAATTTCTAAATCAGGCCCTGGCTTTTTCACCAAACCTTTGCCATGGATCCTGGAACATTGCTACTGTAAACCTAATGACAAGTTATTGTAAGCTTGCATGCTATACACCAAGACAAATGTTTTACCCTAATATATTAGACCCTAATATTCACCTAATATATTTAGCTGAATCTGTACTGTTTCAAAAACGTGTAGGGACATAACACAAGCAATAAATGTAACAAGACACGAGTATTATTTAAACATCACTAAAGAATAAGTCAAAATACGTCCGTCTTGTTCTGTCCCGTCGGTTCAAATTCTTCCTTGTCCATTTAGATTTACTTCACAGAATTCTCGTCCTTCTTGTTCCAATCATATATGTGGTATAGTGGCTTTAGGCTGGAACCAAAACAAACTGTTTTGATGCAAACTTGTTTAGATGTCAAAATATGAAATTCGGATATTATGACATCGATTTCAGATATTATTGTCATCATTAGTAATTGTATAAAAAAAAAACTCGATTATACCAGCTCTAAAATATTTCCCACAAATATTTCACAAAAGTAAATTTATACGTTCAAATTCGTTGTAGGATACATGCAACAAGAGCGTCCCAAAGAAGACTGATATATTTGAAAAATTAATTAAAAATTAGCATAACATGATAAAAATGCACCGTTCGCTGTATTCTACTTGAGAGACTAGTTTTGCAAACTTGTTTTGATGCAAATTTGTTTAGATGTCAAAATATGAAATTCGGATATTATGACATCGATTCCAGATATTATTGTCATCATTATTAATAGTATAAAAAAATAAAAAAATAAAAAAACTCGATTATACCAGCTCTAATATATTTCCCACAAATATTTCACAAAAGCAAATTTATACGTACAAATTCGCTCTACGATACGTGCAACAAGAGCGTCCCAAAAAAGACTGATATATTTGAAAAATTAATTAAAAATTAGCATAACATGATAGAAATGCCCCGTTCGCTGCATTCTATTTAAGAAACTAGAGAATTTTATCCCATTAACTTTCAAAAGTAGTTACAAAATTCACCAACAGATTGTGTTGTTGGTTAGAAAAAAACTTGTTTAAGGATGTTGGGGGGGGGGGGCGCAAACTTAACTATGTTTTCAAAATAACCACCATTTCGAGCAATAGCATCGCCCAATTGAAACATAGTTGTTTAGTTTTTGCAACATGTTGAGACCGTTTTATTTTCATTCAACAGAACTCCATGTTGGTGAACTGTGTAATTCCATAGTTGCCCCAGAAAATCAGCAAGTGGTACATTTCTATTGTCTTCCATGTTTTAATTATTATTATTATTTATTTTTAAATTATTATTATTTATTTTTAAATTATTATTATTTATTTTTAAATTATTATTATTTATTTTTAAATAATAATTATTATTATATTATTTATTTTTAAATTATTATTATTACCATTATTATTTCTTTTTAAATCATTATTATTATTGTTATTTCTTTTTAAATTGTTATTATTATTATTTCTTTTTAAATTATTATTATTATTATTATTATTATTATTTCTTTTTAAATTATTATTATTATTATTACCATTATTATTATTATTATTATTACCATTATTATTATTATTATTACCATTATTATTATTATTATTACCATTATTATTATTGTTATTTCTTTTTAAATTATCATTATTATTATTACCAAATTGTTATTATTATTATTTCTTTTTAAATTATTATTATTATTATTATTATTACCATTATTATTATTATTATTATTATTACCATTATTATTATTATTATTATTATTATTTCTTTTTAAATTATTATTATTATTATTACCATTATTATTATTATTATTACCATTATTATTATTATTATTATTACCATTATTATTATTATTATTACCATTATTATTATTGTTATTTCTTTTTAAATTATCATTATTATTATTACCATTATTATTATTATTATTATTATTTCTTTTTAAATTATTATTATTATTATTATTACCATTATTATTATTATTATTTCTTTTTAAATTATTATTATTATTATTATTATTATTATTACCATTATTATTATTATTATTTATTTTTAAATTATTATTATTATTATTATTATTATTACCATTATTATTATTATTATTATTATTATTTCTTTTTAAATTATTATTATTATTAACATTATTATTATTATTATTTCTTTTTAAATTATTATTATTATTAATATAATAAAAAATTATTATTATTTTACTATTACTATTGTTATAAAAAATTATAATTATTATTATTATTATTATTATAAAAAGTTAGTATTATTTTACTATTTCTATTAGTATAAAAAAATTATAATTATTATTGTTATAAAAAAATTATAATTATTATTATTATTAAAAAAATATTATTATTTTATTATTATTATTATTATAAAAATTATTATTATTTTATTATTATTATTATAAAAAAAATTATTATTTTTACTATTATTATTAAAAAATTATTATTATTATTTTATTATTGTTATTATCAAAAAAATTATTATTATCATTTTTTTATTATTATTATTATTATTATTATTATTATTATTTCGTGGATGCATAATGAAAATTATTATAAACCAAAAAAGAGGTTTTCTTGGAATTCGAAAAATAATATTTTCTATTATTTCAATACACAGCTTTGTAGCTTCTTTTCTTATCCTCTGTCGAAGGAAAAGAGAGAAAAGTGATGACCATTTTCATCAGATAATGAAACTGCAAAAGTGACAACTGATGAACAATTTGTTTTTTAAAGTGTTAAGTGACCTTTGTTTTTCGAAATGGAGTTTGTAACAAAACTGCTCTTATATCCATCGAACCATCTGCTAAGTAGAACTTAAAACTCGATAATCTTTCAATATAACTTTAGATATTAAGAATTTTAATTGCCGTTAGTGGGAAGCATATACGATGTTGTTTATATTCAATTAAATTTGTTTGCACTTTGAAGAAGTATTTTGGCTATAATTGTAATTTTTTAATACCATTGGAGTCTTTGGAGCAAGGATAAATTGATGTACTATGAAAATGCTTGGATATCCAGAAAAGGAAATTTGGGTTTCGTCAAAGTGGAGATCAAAACTAATTTGACAGAAAACTTTTTATTTTCAGAATATTAGAAACTTTCAATTCTTTATTTTATAATTTATGACTAAGAACTATTTCATCGTAGCATGAGTATTAAACTGAGATGAATTAAAATAAATTAAATTAGCATGATATAAATTCTACTTAAATATTAATATAAGCATTACTATCGATTAATATATTTCATTAAGTATTTTAATAATCATTTGATGTATTGTAATCTCAATTTAACACATTTAAAGTAGTTAAATTTATTTTTCTTGTTTTGAACATGGAGACCTAAGAGTAAAAGGACATTAAAAATTGATAACTTACGACCATTTGAGAGTAAGAAGATCATGTTTTCACAGTAATGTTACTAGAAGTATTCCCCCCCCCCTCTCCCCATCACTCATATTAAAAAAAATGGTTCATTCGTTACCAACAGATGAGGATTTGCATCAAAATCTTCATAATTAGCATCCCACCTCCTACTCAAACAACTCTGGCCATTAGCTCACAGAATCTTACAGCGCCATCTGCTGATATAAAAACTAACTAAAAACAAACCCGACTAAATATTTCTGTGGAAACTCGACCTTCTTCCAAATGTCCTGTTACTTTTGGCTAACTCTGCATTATTTAGTAAAAAGTACATTTATCCAATAACTAAAAAAATGGTTCATTCGTTACCAACAGATGAGGATTTACATCAAAATCTTCATAATTTGCATCCCACCTCCTACTGAAACAACTCTGGCCATTAGCTCACAGAATCTTACAGCGCCATCTGCTGATATAAAAACTAACTAAAAACAAACCCGACTAAATATTTCTGTGGAAACTCGACCTTCTTCCAAATGTCCTGTTACTTTTGGCTAACTCTGCATTATTTAGTAAAAAGTACATTTATCCAATAACTAAAAAAATGGTTCATTCGTTACCAACAGATGAGGATTTACATCAAAATCTTCATAATTTGCATCCCACCTCCTACTGAAACAACTTTGGCCATTAGCTCACAGAATCTTACAGCGCCATCTGTTGATATAAAAACTAACTAAAAACAAACCCGACTATATATTTCTGTGGAAACTCTACCTTCTTCCAAATGTCCTGTTACTTTTGGCTAACTCTGCATTATTTTAATAAAAAAGTACATTCATCCACTAACGAACGAACTGTTCCTTTCAGGTCCCCTGCGTCGCTTCAAACGCATCTGCGAGCACATCCAGTCCCAGATCTTAGGCCGCCGACCGACCGCCTCTCCCCGCATCTCACGCCGACCCACGTCCGACATGAGCGACTCGTCGTCTTGCGGCTCCGAGACGCTGTCCCCGCCGCCCCCGAACCGCGTCGCCGACGACATGTCCATCCCCGCCTCCACCAATCAGAACACGGCGGCCGTGATAGCGAGGTGCAAGTCGGACACGCAGCACGATCCGACGTCCGACATGTTCGACGAGTCGGCCGACACACACCGACATCACAGGGTGGGATCCACGGTGAGCAACGGAAATGGCGGTCGCAGGTCGAACTATGACAAGACCAAGGTGTGACGAGAACGGGATTCCCCCACCCCTGTGAAAATGTTTGAAACTTTCCATGTGTGTTTCGGAATCGCCGAGAGATAAGTGATTGTGGACGCCATGTGCTGAGACTTTTCTTTTTTTTAGGGAAATTGCTTTCGAAAAGTAATGATACTGTTCCGGAGAGCTGCAATTTCTTCCGGGAGAATTAAAAGAAGATGCGAGACTTTTTTTTTATAAAAAAAAAACAAATCTCACACTTGTATTTTTCACTATGCATTGGTTTAGTGATTATTGAAGTTAAGTTTTCAAGATCAGATTAATATTGTCGCCAAGGAAATAGTGTTGTTTATTAGTTGTTGTTTTTTTAACCCTAACGTAAATACAAATTGGAATGACCCTGCTGATTTTTTTTTTCTTTAGTGGTATACCCTGCCATCAGGGACCTCAAAAGGTTGTGATAGGACAAGGCCGCAAAATGTAGTGCCCCTTTCCCCCCATCCCCCCCTTCCCTTAAAACTGGCACTTTTGTTCTGTTGAACTTTTGTTGACTATCATAATTTTGTTTATATTGCTTCAGTGCTAGAACTCCACCTTACATTCTTATATCCCAATTCTTCAACAACATTTTTTAAACCTATTTTATTCCTCGACTTGGAAAGTTTCTTATTAAATGAATACAAACTAAAGAACTAAGGCATGTCTTTTAAAACAACTTTGACTTTGAATTGATTGTTTCTTTTCTCACTGCACCCAATGTTTTATTGTACGACTCCAGGGTGTATTGTTTATTAAAAACTTCAACACAATCCGTTTGATGCGATCTCAAATTATAAATTCAAATTCTAGTCAAATCTCTTAACCAATATGGGAGATTATACCTTCATCGTATTGTTCATCAATTATTTATTTCATTCTCACTAAATTCGTTGTCTACACAAATAGAGTTTGATTAGAATTATTTTAAAATTTTGTCCACTAACAAACATTTCCAGTAAGTTTAATTTCTCGCCATATACCTCTTTAAACCGTTCTATGTTTTTATGCTAAAATATGCATCTACGAGTAATCAAGATCCATAAAGATAATTATACCCAAGTACATAAACATTATTCACGTTAAGTTTCATAACTAGTGTTGCGTTAAAAAAATTCTGAGGTACTTTGGTCTGAATACATTTTTAAAGAAGTTTTTTCATCATATTCTCCTGCAAGCGTACGAACTCATGTGTGATAAAAAAAAAAGTAATATTTCGTGCTCAAACAAGGCACTAAATATATTCAGTATAAATGGATACACAGTTGGGCCATCAATGATCATTTAGCGCATTAAGTATAAAAATAAAATATTAAAAATTACTTATGTTAGAGTCATTCTCCTCTTCTTCAGGGTTCCCACGGTCATTGAAAGTCATTAAAAGTGCTTAATATTTTTGAACTTGTTTTCAAGGCCTTGAAAATGCTTTGAGGTGCTTAAAAGTCCTTGAAAATACTTAGAGGTCCTTAAAAATCCTTAATTTCTGCAGATGTTGTGTGGCCAACTATTTACATCAAATTTATAAAAATACAACTCTGACTTGTTATCCCCGCGTGACCGTCACTTATCTGCACTGTATCAGAATTTTTCGACATATTTGTATTACGCATTTACCAATTTGTAACCTTTTTGGCAGAATATACTTTATTAAAAATTTATATATAGACATGATGTCTGAAAACAAATTTTCAAAGGTCCTTAAAAACATTGATTAGGTCCTTAAAAGTCATTGATTTTCATTCTGTGACTTGAGTGAGAACCCTGTTCTTACTTACTCTGTGTTACCCTTAAATGTTCAAACGTCACGCAAATATCATTCCAAATTCTTTTATTTATGTTACTGGAAATACCCTTTTTTTCGTAAAACTTGAGCTAACTTTATCGCACTTACGTCCATATGCTAGTAGCACTTTTACCCCGTCTTCATAACTTACTTCATATAATACTAATTTCAAAATTTCTATACTTATAAAGTCGGACATATATGCATTGTTAAACATCATCTTCAGAAACTCCCTTCAGAATCATTTTCCGAATATCACAAGTGGACTAACAACGTGGAAAAGGCTTCTGTGTTATCGGGATTTTTAATACATGGTGTAGTTACCTTAATCATCCATAGATATAGGTAAACAACTGGATAGAGACTGCTCTGATGACAATGCAAGGAGGAAAACGCGTCGGTGGTTGATGATGATGGATGGACGATTAACCAATCACAGTGTACTTTTATAGTTGGGTGGGAATACGAGAAACCTTCTAAAGTCTTAGAGTAGATATTCTTTTGCACATTATTACTAATTTAGATCTACTTTTTACAGTTCTGCTGTGTATAACCCAGGATTTTATTTTGAATCCTCTGCAATCGGTATTTTCTCGACCACCCACCGATGTGGCAACAGCTTCATTTTCCCAGCGTTAAGCAGTCTATCCAGTTGTTTATCTATATCGATGTACTCATCTCTAACTTCCAAGGAAATATCACTTTCAACACAATCACGTCGACTGTCTTGGGCATGATTGAAGACTTGATTTGTTCATGTGATCTTCAGTATTCTGACACGTTCGATGACTGTCACGAACGCGTAGGGCTCTTTATATTCTGACGAGAACGTTTCTTTTTCTCGAGAATTCTGAGTGAAAGCATACCCTTTCATTCTGGCGAAAGCATTCTCTGTAAATAGCCACCTTTGTTCACTAAGATTAAAACTAAGAGTTCTGACGAAAATTGATTCTTTTCCAGATGGATAGAACGACTTCTAAAATACTTGGAATTCTGACGAACCCTTACATTTCGTGATTATATCCCTGCAAAAAAATGCATTCTACACAGTCAGCAGTTTTGTGACGAAGACGTTTTGGTTCTTAAAAAACTTTTGATGATGACCGTCGTTGGATCATTGAGATTCTGAGGAAATTGTTTTAAGAGTGACTCTCAGTATTCTAACAAAGGCATTATCCTAATGGTCACGTGTAATGTGATGATTATCATTGTGCAATCTTCCGCATTTCGATAAAAGCAAGGGTTGTTTATCCTTTGGTACTCTATTGTAATAACTCATCGATTGCTTCGACGCTTTCTAAAGCGAAGACATTGTGTTCTGGAGATCTTCAGAATTCCAAAGGGAACACATTGGGCTGTTCTCAGAATTCTACTGGCAGCAAAGATTGATCGAATATCGACGAACTCATTTCTTGTGAGATCATCGACGTTCGAAACTGTCTCGGGTCTCTGTTTGAATTCGCTCAATTTTGTGATCCTCTATATTCCATCGATATAGATAAACAACTGGATAGACTGATCCATTGTCAATGCAAAGAGAAAAACGCGCCGGGGATTGCGAAGCTGGTGGGAAGATTAACCAATCACAGTTCACTTTTATAGTTGGATGGAAATGCAAAAAACCTTGTAAAGTGTTAGAGTAGATATTTTTTTGCACATTATTACTAATTAAGGTCTACTATTGACATTTCTGCTGTGTACAACCCAAAATTTTATATTCAATCCTCTACAATCCGTATTTTTTATCCCACCAATTGCATCTGGCAACGGCTTCATTTTCCCAGCGTTAAGCAGTCTATCCAGTTGGTTATCTATATCGATGCTATATTCTGCGGCAATGCGATCTTTGTGATTATCAACATTTGAGTGAATACACTGACAGAGAAAGAAAAGAAAACAGAAAGAAGAAAAAAAAAAAGAAGAAAAAAAACACTCGACATCCACTGTCGTAAAGTCCATATATAAAAAAAGCCCATTATCAGTAAATGACCCTTTACCATTAACAGCAGTCAAATGAAATAGTCCGTCGAAGAACAGCCACTTTATTTTTGTTTTACCTTCATAATGCCAGTTGTATATGCGAATGAGCTTTGAAGAGCGTGTTGTTCAAAATGGCTGTTTACAGATTGAATAAACTACTTTGTGACGATTAGAATTGTTTAGTGGGAATAGTTCATATTTTTTCACACCTGAATTCAGTATTTTTGGATACATTTTCACTAATGGTAAAAGGTCATTTTCTTAGAATGTGCACTACTTTACCCATATATCTTCCTGCTAGAAAAATGTCATTTTAAATCCGTTAGTGAATAACTTTGGACCTTAGAGTTTATCAAACTTTTGACATCTCTATGTTGGAAACATCACCAAAAGGTGAGAAACCAAATAACATTAATAAAAATCCAATTTAAATATGTTTAATGGTATTTAATTAAGTTTTGAAATATTAGAAAATGTCAGTAACATAGCAAATATATGTAAAAAAAAAAATCCAATTTATTCACCAGTTTTCAGAAGTATTGAAGTTTAATTTTTAGCTATCTAAGCAATTAATAAAAAAATTATAATTTGCTTCTAAATTTATAAAATTCCAACTTTTAATTCGTAAAGCTGATCCTTTTCTTCATTTTCTTAGTATCATTATTTCATGATAAATAAGTATTTAAAATTTTCAAACTTAATACACGTTAGCGTTAACTTTTCATTTCAAATCTGCTGTAAATGTATCTCCTGTAAAATAATACTATCAAGCATATAAAACTTGGGTAAAATTTTAAACCCTAAGTTCCTCTGGTTAAAGTTGTTACTGAAAAACAATATCGCATTAAAAAATATACGAAAACAACTTCACTAGGGTGTATATGAAAACAACTTCTCTACCTGTCAAATACTTTCTTTAACTTCAAATACTTCTCCTTATCAAGCGGATTTGACAGTTTATATTGACGAAAACGTAAAGTATATTCATTTCCGAATAAAGTCATTCCGAAAATGTTATTTTAGAAAATGCTTTCTCCAATCCTAAACCGAAATATGTATTTATATTGCACATCAAATACATCATTAATGAATTATGCACAAAAATAATCTAACTTTTACGCCGATATGATTCATGACACACCAAATAGAATTATCTAATTTTGATTTTTAAATTTGTTTTTATATTGAAAATAAAATGTATTATTAAATGAATTAAAATTTGAGCATAAATATAGAAAAAAAAAACATTGAAGCCATTTTTTTTCACTAAAGTGAAGCTCACATTAACTCGTTTGTGTGGTTGCTTACTCGCAACTTAAACACGTGAGTAGGTAGAAATTGACAGTCCTGTATCATGTAGGGATGGGATGCAACAACGCAACTCCACGTCCAGTCACGTGACTTCCAGTGATGTCATATCCGGTTATATCATAGCCACACCCACTTCCGGGGGCGTCATCAACCCACCCATCCCATCGCTCCATGATGCAGGTCTGTTCATTTCTACCTACTCACGTGGTTGCGGGAACCGAGAATGACGTCATTGAAATGTGTCGTCCAATCACTGTACTCCAAAGCAGTAACCAGAAATCACGTGATTCGGAGGTGTCGTTATCCATTGGCTAACATTCTCGTGATGCTGTAGGTACCAAAAATAACTCTTCTATCAACTATAGTTATGACTTATGCTTGAAGAAATTTATTGTAAAAATTATTCCATTGGTGTGTAAAGACAACCAAGATAAATCCTTGAATGTTTGGTAAACTCATCTTGATTCGAAAGTGGAAGTCGAGGGTTTGCACCTTGACTGATGTATTCTTGTGTATGGTACATAATGTTCATTCATGACTGTGTCATTTCAATCTTGTTTTTGTTTCCTTCGTGGAGGGGGGGTGTGAGACCCCCCTTCCTCGATTCCAAAATGGAATCCTTATACCACAACATGTTCACTGTTGATAGATTAAAAGATACATGTTTCACCAAACAATTGTTTCTGTGAATTCTTTCAATGTTCTGTTAAATCACAAATGACTTCTAATTTAATCATATCTGAGATTGATCTATTTATTATTGTATTAAGATCATTGTAAACTCCCCCCCCCCCCCACCTAAAAAAAGAAATTTTTTACCATAAAAGAAAACAGACAATTCCCATTTTTTTTTTTTTTTTTTTTTTTTTTTTTATTTATTTAATTCTAAACGTTTCGAAAAGGCCATAAACAGAAAAAATATCTGCTCAATGCGTTTTTTTTTTTTTTTTTTTTTTTTTTTAATTTACAATAAAAATTTACGTTGGCGAATGATTCATTCGGCTCGAAATGAATGTGACGTCAAGGCTTCCCAAACATCTTGGCTTGAAAGGCGGCAGCGGTTGGTTGTTTTCAGATTATCTGGCGCCGTCCGCAACACGAGGGCTATAATGCGCCGAAACATTCGTCATTAGACAAGCCAACATACATTTACAGACACCCATGCCAAACACGGGACTCGGAACCCGCAACCTCGCGGTCTAAAGGCTAGCACGCTAACCACTATACCGTTAAAGGCGGCAGCGGAAACCAGTTTTGCTAATATCTCCCATATCTATCCAACCTGTACGGGATATTGCAATGGTCTACCAACGCCAACTATTTGGCAGAAACCTCACGATAACCATAGAAACGGAAGGAAGCTTTAACGTCACAGATTTTGTACTGTGTTTTGATCGGACTGGTTTTGGCTCAATTTGGGGGCATTTTCTTTTCTTAATATTTAAATAACTAATTTTTTTTAAAAAAAATTTATTTAAATATTTGGAATCAGAAAGAAATTCTTCATAAATATAAACTAATTTCACTTGTTTTTAAAAAAATGACGGAACTGTCCATTCTATATCACAATCGATTATGAACTGAACAGAATTGAATTGAAAAAGCCAATTTCAAAATATCAACTATTACTTCTAATTAGTTAACTTATAAGCGTTTATTTTTTACATTTATAAACATGTCGTTTCAAACTTTAACTAAAGTGTAACTTTATTAACGTATACATATACAATTGAGATGATTTTCTTTAAATTTTAGTTAATAATTTCAAACTTTTTGGCAATATATCAGAATTAAAAATGATGCATTTATACATATAAACTTTTTTTTTTGTCAATTTTTTAGTCAGCAAATTGCAATTAAAGTGACTAATTAGGACATTATTAGAACATACATAAATAAACTTATAATTAACTTAGAGGTGCGATTTTTATTGCGAATAATATATATTATATTGATGCATGTTCCTGTGGAGAATTTTTAATTTGGCTGCAATATTTATTTAATTATAAATTTTTAAATAAAAAGTTTAAAAAAATACTTAGTTTTTAAAAAAAAAATTAGGTTTTAAATATTCATAAAAAATGTGTTTATAACAATATATGTTAAATTCTCCATAGGAAACACATTCACAACTTGTGTCTTCAGAACAAAATTATAATTTTCGGGACAATTTGGATCGGACAATTTGTTATGAAGTTATGACCGTTGGCGTAAAGTCATATAACACCAAAATGTCATTCTTCAGAAAACGCGTTTAAAGTATACGACACTAATGAACGTGATACAAAACAAGTTCACAAAACCAAATGTAATTTAAAAAGTAAATTGTGTCTCAGAAAGAAAATGGTATTATTTTAAAGGTAATAATTACGGGAATATTTAAAAAAAAAAAAAAAAAAAAAAAAAAAAAAAAAACGCAGACTTGAATCAAATTTTTCAATTTCCAATGTATATGTATACCTTAAACAAGCTTAATAAAAGGATTAATTCAAGCAGGAAAAAGTGAATTGTAAATAAGTTCCAAACAAAATAGCACCAAAGAAATGTCTTATAGTACATCTGAACCCAAAAAGTTTTGAATTCTTTCAAAAAAATTTGGACTGAGTAGTCCCATGCTCGGCTCCTTACAAATTTCATAGTCACGACACAAAATAAAAAACCTTAGAAATAAAATCGCAAATTTAATACTACGTTTCTGGCATAAATTGTAAGATAGTCTAGTGTAAAAAATAAAACATGTATGATACGAAAAATGTATTCAAATCTAGATTAAATAACGTGGAACTTGGATATATAGTACAAAAACACTATATAAAAGATAAAAACAATCAAAAGAAGGAATTTAGATGTTCTGTTTAAAGGAAACGAACAAATAGTTACCTGGAAATAAAAAAAAAATGAATGTCGTAATGACTTAAATGTTTTCAGGGAATTTTATTAATTTGTTTACATTCAGATTATTATCATTACTCTAAAACCGCGCATGCGCAGAGCGTCAATTTACAGTAAATATACGGAATATTAAAATAATTTTTGAATTGTTTATCGGACAGACGATTATAATATATAACAATAATCAGAAATATAAGGGAGACATATTAAAATAACTTTCGGTTTTATTCTGATGTAATAAAACAATGTCATTCCAAGATTGTTTATCGGACAGACGATTATAATATATAACAATAATCAGAAATATAAGGGAGACATATTAAAATAACTTTCGGTTTTATTCTGATGTAATAAAACAATGTCATTCCAAGATTGTTTATCGGACAGACGATTATAATATATAACAATAATCAGAAATATAAGGGAAACATATTAAAATAACTTTTGGTTTTATTCTGATGTAATAAAACAATGTCATTCCAAGATTGTTTATCGGACAGACGATTATAATATATAACAATAATCAGAAATATAAGGGAAACATATTAAAATAACTTTCGGTTTTATTCTGATGTAATAAAACAATGTCATTCCAAGATTGTTTATCGGACAGACGATTATAATATATAACAATAATTAGAAATATAAGGGAAACATATTAAAATAACTTTCGGTTTTATTCTGATGTAATAAAACAATGTCATTCCAAGATTGTTTATCGGACAGACGATTATAATATATAACAATAATCAGAAATATAAGGGAAACATATTAAAATAACTTTCGGTTTTATTCTGATGTAATAAAACAATGTCATTCCAAGATTGTTTATCGGACAGACGATTATAATATATAACAATAATCAGAAATATAAGGGAGACATATTAAAATAACTTTCGGTTTTATTCTGATGTAATAAAACAATGTCATTCCAAGATTGTTTATCGGACAGACGATTATAATATATAACAATAATCAGAAATATAAGGGAAACATATTAAAATAACTTTTGGTTTTATTCTGATGTAATAAAACAATGTCATTCCAAGATTGTTTATCGGACAGACGATTATAATATATAACAATAATCAGAAATATAAGGGAGACATATTAAAATAACTTTTGGTTTTATTCTGATGTAATAAAACAATGTCATTCCAAGATTGTTTATCGGACAGACGATTATAATATATAACAATAATCAGAAATATAAGGGAAACATATTAAAATAACTTTCGGTTTTATTCTGATGTAATAAAACAATGTCATTCCAAGATTGTTTATCGGACAGACGATTATAATATATAACAATAATCAGAAATATAAGGGAGACATATTAAAATAACTTTCGGTTTTATTCTGATGTAATAAAACAATGTCATTCCAAGATTGTTTATCGGACAGACGATTATAATATATAACAATAATCAGAAATATAAGGGAAACATATTAAAATAACTTTTGGTTTTATTCTGATGTAATAAAACAATGTCATTCCAAGATTGTTTATCGGACAGACGATTATAATATATAACAATAATCAGAAATATAAGGGAAACATATTAAAATAACTTTCGGTTTTATTCTGATGTAATAAAACAATGTCATTCCAAGATTGTTTATCGGACAGACGATTATAATATATAACAATAATCAGAAATATAAGGGAAACATATTAAAATAACTTTCGGTTTTATTCTGATGTAATAAAACAATGTCATTCCAAGATTGTTTATCGGACAGACGATTATAATATATAACAATAATCAGAAATATAAGGGAGACATATTAAAATAACTTTTGGTTTTATTCTGATGTAATAAAACAATGTCATTCCAAGATTGTTTATCGGACAGACGATTATAATATATAACAATAATCAGAAATATAAGGGAAACATATTAAAATAACTTTCGGTTTTATTCTGATGTAATAAAACAATGTCATTCCAAGATTGTTTATCGGACAGACGATTATAATATATAACAATAATCAGAAATATAAGGGAAACATATTAAAATAACTTTTGGTTTTATTCTGATGTAATAAAACAATGTCATTCCAAGATTGTTTATCGGACAGACGATTATAATATATAACAATAATCAGAAATATAAGGGAAACATATTAAAATAACTTTCGGTTTTATTCTGATGTAATAAAACAATGTCATTCCAAGATTGTTTATCGGACAGACGATTATAATATATAACAATAATCAGAAATATAAGGGAAACATATTAAAATAACTTTCGGTTTTATTATGATGTAATAAAACAATGTCATTCCAAGATTGTTTATCGGACAGACGATTATAATATATAACAATAATCAGAAATATAAGGGAAACATATTAAAATAACTTTTGGTTTTATTCTGATGTAATAAAACAATGTCATTCCAAGATTGTTTATCGGACAGACGATTATAATATATAACAATAATCAGAAATATAAGGGAGACATATTAAAATAACTTTCGGTTTTATTCTGATGTAATAAAACAATGTCATTCCAAGATTGTTTATCGGACAGACGATTATAATATATAACAATAATCAGAAATATAAGGGAAACATATTAAAATAACTTTTGGTTTTATTCTGATGTAATAAAACAATGTCATTCCAAGATTGTTTATCGGACAGACGATTATAATATATAACAATAATCAGAAATATAAGGGAGACATATTAAAATAACTTTTGGTTTTATTCTGATGTAATAAAACAATGTCATTCCAAGATTGTTTATCGGACAGACGATTATAATATATAACAATAATCAGAAATATAAGGGAGACATATTAAAATAAATTTCGGTTTTATTCTGATGTAATAAAACAATGTCATTCCAAGATTGTTTATCGGACAGACGATTATAATATATAACAATAATCAGAAATATAAGGGAGACATATTAAAATAACTTTTGGTTTTATTCTGATGTAATAAAACAATGTCATTCCAAGATATTTTTTTTCATGTCATTTAATTTTAATAAAAGCAACTTTAATCGAATTTAAAAGTTGTTCTCTACGATATCAGGTGTACTAAAGCTTCTATGTACCTAATTTCCTACCTCTATGTACAAAACTGTGGATTTGTACGAGGTTCAGACGTACAGAAAACTCAGTTTTATATATAAAGATTATAAGTGAAACTGAGGAGAGAAGAAAAAACGATCGTTGATGAGGTATGCTCAAGGAAAGAGAACTCTGTGTTGAAGGAATTCGTTTTTCAACTTTTTATGCCATTGGAGGTGGGGATGTTTAAAATACATTAAGAAGCATTACCACAGCGATTTGGAACAAAATCATTAGAGCTTTTTTTTTTTTAGCAATTTATGAATAAAATAATTTTTTCAATGGCAGCTATCTTACGCCCATAAGCGATTTTAACAAAAACCTTTATGGTAGGTCCCAGGGCTACCACCAACCCGCACACCAAATTTGAACAACGTAGGTCAAATTTTTTTTCGGGAGTTATGCTGACCATAGACACACATACATTCACACACACATACATTTTTTCTAGATCACTTTTTCGAAATCAGGACGTTTTAAATCGTGGAGAAATGGGAAAAAAATCGATTTTTTATTTTTTTTATTTTTTAGCTGAATCTATACTTTTATTACCCTATGTGTACTTATGGGTAATTAAAAGTAAAAAATTATTTGACAAAAATTATTTTACCCTTCTTTCTCCTCTGACAACCCTCTTATAAATGTTTTGGCTGAATAAATATGCAGGATCTATTAGATCATACGAATACACTTCTATTTACCCATTCTCAGGAAATTATAGAAAAACTAAGTATTAATGATTAAAAGTCATTAGAATTAATAACGAAATGTGGTCGTGACAGATCTAAAGGTCGGCGATATATCGATAGAATATATCGGATACCATAGAGCCATACCATAGAGAACGAATGGATGTCGTGACGTCACACCCTATTGCTGATCGTTTTGATCGGACTGCAATATGAGTTGATTTCGGGGCATTTTCTTTTCTTAATATTTAAATTTTAAAAAATGAACTTTTGTTTGAATATTTGGAATCAAAAAGAAATTCTTCATAAATACAAACTAATTTTAAAAAATTAAAAAAAAATTTTAATTTTTTACTGACACAAAACCGACCATAAAGTGTTACATATACGGTGCAACATCCAAAAATATTTAAGATTTGACGAAGACACAGTGGATTGATAGAAAGGCCCTTCAATTCGGATTATCTATTTTGCATGTGTCTGTTTGAGAGCACAATCCATTTAACTAACAAGCTGCTATAACAACTAAGGATAAGAACTACTGGTGTGGAACATCGCACAACTTTCAGATACACTACACAATAATGGTCATTGCAGTAAAATTTGACATTGTTTTACGCTCCATTTTCTTATTTTCATTCATTTAAATAAAAATGACATGTTTATCGATATTTTTGGCAATAAAAAATCGATACTTTTATTCGATAGACATTACATTGTCCTTGCTTGTGCGAGAAACGTAAAAATTATCTATGGTTGAGGGGCGATACTCAAATGCAGAGAACTCTGTGTTAAAAACGCTCGTTTTTCAACTTTTTTTTACGCTCTTATAGCCCACTTTTATGGAAATTTCGGAGGTAGGAATGTTTAAAACTCTTTCAGAGGCATGACCACAGCGATTTTGATCAAAATCGATAGTTGGTTGGTTGTTTTCAGATTATCTGGCGCCGTCCGCAACACGAGGGCTATAATGCGCCGAAACATTCGTCATTAGACAAGCCAACACACATTAACAAACACCCATGCCAACACGGGACTCGAACCCGCAACCTCGCAGTCTAGAAGCTAGTACGCTAACCACTATACCGTTTGGTCGGCCAAAATCGATAGAGCTGTTTCTTAGTGATTGCTGCAAAACGTGGTTTTTTCAATAGCAGCTACCTTATGCGCATGCGCGATTTTGAAGAAAACCTTAATGGTAGGTCCCATGGCCACCACCAACCGGCACACCAAATTTGAAAATCGTAGATCAATTTGTGCGAGAGTTATGCTGACCTCGTACATACAGATACCCAGAAAAAAAAATTTTAGACAACTTTTTGAAATTAGGAGGTTCCAAAAAGTGGAGAAATGCAAAAATATCGAAATTTTTTGGACCGATTGGTATACTTTCATTACCCTATGTAAACACATGAGTAACTGAAAGTAAACGAGGGGTGTGGAGCATCGCACAACTTTCAATTACACTATATAATATTTTTAATTGTTGTCAAATTTGGCATTATGGTATTACTTACCATTTCCTTATTTTCACTTATTTAAATAATAATATAATACATAAAAACAGAGTTTTTAAAAAATCCTTTAAATTCGTTGTCAATTTTTATATTCATTAACGCAGAGCCGATATCAAAAACATTTCTATCAGCAAAATGTACGGCAAACTACGTTTAAAAATTTATTTATTAAAAATGAACGTGAACGTCACCCATTATTTATTCTGATGAAAGTAATTTTATTGTTTATTTATTAAAAAAAAAAATTTGGTGACAGGAAAGAGTTTCAACAATAGTCGGTTCATTGCTTTTTAATGCGATTGAATGATGGAAAGTTGGTTTATTAGTATTCTGTTGGTTGTTTTCAGATTATCTGGATTTAACATTATGGTAATGGCAATCTCGCCAAATTGGCGAGATAGAGCCAAGTTGGCGACGGTTTTGGTGACTAATTTATTCACCAAACTTGGGGACTATTTTTTGACATTTTAGGTCCCCATGCACATTTATAGGACTTTTCGACTACGATCTGGAAAGTTCTCCAAATATCTACATCTAGAAGTTTCAATAAGGTTAGCCGCCTCCCCTATATAAGCCCGAGTTAGTTAGTTGAGGGAGTGAGTTGACTGGAATTACTGAGTTGAGATACTGAGTCTCAGTGAACATTCAGAGTAGTTCTAAAGCGAACTGTATTGCATTGTCTTTTGCAGCTATTTTAGCAGTGGTGTTGTCAAGTTTTTAACTGCTGTTTTGTGCTCTATTGTTGTGAAAAGAGCTGTATTGAGTCTACTAGATCGAGAAGTTCTGGAGTTGTAAGAGAATCTGCGAAGAGTTATATCGGAATAAATTTCTGCAAGTTTTTATCTACTTTGGCTTCAAATCTTTCGAACCCATCCACGCAACAATATAATGGATTTATAAAGAACTCCAATGCAGTCAAATCTCTGAAAGATTTAAAATGTCAATAACAGGCAAGTATAGAAAAAGTAATGAATTCTTATAACTAATAAAACTAATTTGGATTGTTCGAAATGGGCTTAAGCAATTCACGCAAGGAATGTGCTAATGTCTCGCAATGTTGTCATAGCTCTGAACTCTCGTGTCTTTTCGAAAAGTAACACTCACTTAATCAGTAGCTGTTCACACAAAGTTAATCCACTGGTCGTCGTCTTTTTAATTCTAAATAACGATAAATGTTAACGTGTACTGTTTAAATATTTGAACAGTGGAATGAGATGGTATCGAGATTTTTTTCATTGGGGACTGACTTCATGTATGAATGAAGAAAGATTCTCGATACTTTGTGGTAGCGGTTCCTAAACAATGAATGCTTCACTACTTCTGCTCGCCATTTGGTGCCCTCTCATCTCAAATTCAAATGGTAAGCGATATTTTTTTTTTCATCGTGTTTCTTAGATTTCAAGTAAATTGATATCTCTGTAATTAATTTAATTTTTAGTCTCGATTAATTCGTAAAAAAGTTTTGTTAATTAACTGTTAGAATATAATCTTTCTGAAATGCATTGCTGGTGGAAGTACAGTTACAGTCAACTCGCGATAACTCGAAGTCTCATAAGACGAATATTCGATTATCTCGAAGTTTTTATTAGGTCTAGATAGAGGTCGGCGGTATATCGATACGATGATATTTTTATCTATATTTTTTTTTAAATATCGATAAAAGTCACCGATATATCGATATTTTTAAACATTTTTAGTTTTTTAGTGATCGTTTTGTAGTTCCATGTGTTTTTTCGATTTTCTTTATTCCTTTTTTTCAAAAACTTCAAAACTAAAGTTTGGACTTGGCTGAGAGGCAGTTAAAATGGCACCAATATTCAATATTTTGCCAATATATTCAATATTTGTTTCACAATCATAGGCGCCAACCGGAGAATACAAAGGTGTGCACCTCCCTGGCTTTTGAAAATTAAAATAAATTGCAAAAAACGTGCTAATTATAAATATATATACACATATATTTTGTTAATTTTTTATTTATTTACATTGTAAAAATATTATACTAAGTATTCAGCGTTGCCTTTAAAAGCTATTGAAAATTGTCTAAGTTTTTCTTAAAATTACGGCATCAATTAAGTGAAAATATATATTTTTCTTTTGTAATAAATCCATTTCAGTTGGAAAAGTAGTCACCTTACGAAAAGCAATCATGAAAAGTAGAAATTTGCCCCGAAAAACTTCATTTCTCGCAAAATTGAAAATCAAATAAAAAAAAATTATGTATCGATATTTTATCGATACTTTTTTCTATGCAACGATATAGTATCGATATTTATTTTGATCGATATTTCCGACCTCTAATTAGGTCACAAGACAATTTAATGTTTTTCAACACTAAATTATCTCTATATCTCAAAGAGTACATCTTTTAAGTCGAAGTTTTTGTGAAGATTTTATTATAATTACAAACACAAAAAAAAACCCACAAAATACTAATAAAAAAAATATTTTTATTTTTTCCTCTTTACATCGTGTTTTAAAATTTAACTTGTCACACGGGAAAACCCCGTTTGCATTGACGCGTACAGAAAGAAAACGGCCTTTTGCCTTAACATTCCATTCCATATTTGAAGTGTGAGTCAATTTTGTTGGTTTACGTTGGCTCTGAATAATGTTAAAACGCAAGTTGAATGCTTTTAGTTTAACTTAAAAGGTTAAATTGATCAATGAAACTGAACAAAATCTGCGATGTAAGAAGAAAGACGTTGCTTTAAAGTACAGAATTCCTCCGAATACTCTTTCAACCATTTTGAAAAACAAACAGACGATTTTGAGAAGACATGCATCGAAACTCGATCCATTGTGTAAATAAGTGAAAATATGCCCCTCTCCTGTTGTCGAAACTGCTCTTTAAAAATGATTTGAGACACATAGAAACCAGAATTCCGAGATTCCTCTTAGTGAGGTGATGTTAAAAGACAAGGCTAAAGACGTTTATTAAATGTTGGCGGATTTATAGTGAGTGAAAGGAATAGCTAGAAAAATTTAAAGCAAAACACAATATTATCATCTGGATTCTACATGAACAAGGAAAAGATGTGTCTGGTGAAATATGCCTAGAATGAAAAATAACTTCCGAGCATAGACTTATTATTATCAATAGACTGCGCTTTCTCACTTCAATTATACAACGAGAATGAAACCAAAATGAATCACATGAGTAGGGCCTTTTTTAGAGCAGGATTGCAGATTTGGTGGCTTTTTAGGAGCAGGGTTGTAGATTTGGCGGATTTCTCCTCACTCTTGCGATAAAGGATAATAAGATTATTAGATAAAGGATTAATTTTACGACGTAGCCAAATTAAAAACCACGTGACTGATAGACGAATTTTGTGATTCATTTTGGTTTCATTCTCGTTGTATGATTGAAGTGGGAACTCGCAGTCTATTGATAATAATAAGTCTATGCTTCCGAGCGACTTCCGATAACTCGAACTTCTGATAACTCGAAGAATTTGGCCAATCCCTTGAAGTTCGAGTTATAGCGAGTTGACTGTAATTATTTAGAAAGCTCTACATAAGCGTTTATTAAAGTTTTATTCATTTAAAGGATGATGATTATGATGTTTTATGCATTATAATCTGACTATGGCTTAGGTTCAATTTCGTAAAATATATGTAAAGGATTGTATAAAAAAAATTATAAAAATTACTTTTAAAAATTAATTCTTTATCACAATTGAGACGCACTTAAAACTATTCAGTATCAATAAACATCTTATATTGTGTAGTAATTGATATATAATACATTCCGAATGAATTTATGAAATGTAGGTTATCCATACTAAGCTATTCGGATTGAAAACATGCGTTTTATATTCTGAAATTGACTTGATACGCAATGTTGAAAGCATTATGAAAAAGTATTAGTTAGCCATTTGCTTGTGTGTCAAGTAGAAAAAAATGTAAATTAATGAAACTTAATGGTTCAGATTTTTTTTTAAAATATAGTATACACCTCTTAAGTCAAATTACCTAAGCTCCCAAAGCAACATTTAAAATTTCTGCATCTTATAATTATGTATAATTTGATTATTTTGGTATTTCTGTAAATAGTAAAACTCTTTTAAAAATTCTTTTTAACACCCTTCTTTAATTGGTTATTGATTGTTCTGTCAATTTTTAAGATATATCTCTAGAATACATATTTTTTGAAGAATTATAAATCATACATATCAATACATATATCATTGAAGAATTCTCTGTATTCAAACATTTAAATTAGTTATTACCTATCTTTCATAATATTTGTATTTGTTACAACTAGTAAAATCGCTGTAGTAATGATTTAGCAAAATAATTTCTCGCTAGAAAAGTCGAAAACTTATCTTTGTAGTTTTAATAGAGTACAGTAGCGAAATTGATGTTTTTATCTTATTCCTCCGGTGATTAAAACACCCGAAATTACCTATTATTTAAACATCACTAATGGGCTTAATGCCTTGAAGCGTCTGCTTAAAGTGCGTTTTTCGAGCACTAGTGTTTTTCACAGATGTTGCAAATTCAAATCGATATATCTCCAAAACCATTAACAATTGGCTGTTCAAATTTTTGAAACCTTTAATTTATATAGTTTTGAACATTTTGTCTTCTCAAAATTTTATTTTTTAAATTCTGTTTTAAAATATAAATATAATATAATATAACGTAAAAAAATGCAAAAATTTCAATATTTTAAATTCGAGAATTTCATAAATTTTTTCTAATTCTCCCATCAAAATTCTGTGAAGACCACATTTTCTTTATATAATTACTAGCTGAATACCCGTGCTGCGCTACGAAATTTTACCATTAGCATTTTAGCGATCAAAAGACATTCATGTATTCTACACTTCAGACGTTTGCTCCCTTTTCGATCCCGACAAATTGATTTATCAAAATAGGAACTTTCCTTTGTTGACATTTTAAACGAACTTTATAATTGTGAATAGTAAACTGGAATAGTTTATTGTGTTTATGTTTGCTCTTAGTTCTAAATTTCAAAGTAGTAGCTGTATTGGAATTAAGTTAATTAGACATTAAGTTAATCCTCGTATAGTTTCAATGTTGCGTCGTCTTTTCATCCCTTAAAAATTCGTTAATCGATATTGGAATGACTTATTTTTTTAACATTTGCAAAAAAATATCAGAAAAATGACTACATTGGAAGAGGAACATTCGGATATCCCTCGTTTGGAACATTTAACCCCTTTTCGACCACTTAAAGTGTGTTAATCGAGATCGGAATAGTTTACTTTTTCTATTTTTACCATTGTTGATATTTGTGCCGATTTTCAGAGTTGTGACTATGTGGGAAGTAGGATTTTCGAATGTCCCCCGTTTGGAACGTTTAACCCCTTTTCGACCCCTTAAAGTGGGTTAATCGAGATCGGAATAGTTTACTTTTTCTATTTTTACCATTGTTGATATTTGTGCCGATTTTCAGAGTTGTGACTATGTGGGAAGTAGGATTTTCGAATGTCCCCCGTTTGGAACGTTTAACCCCTTTTCGACCCCTTAAAGTGTGTTAATCGAGATCGGAATAGTTTACTTTTTCTATTTTTACCATTGTTGATATTTGTGCCGATTTTCAGAGTTGTGACTATGTGGGAAGTAGGATTTTCGAATGTCCCCCGTTTGGAACGTTTGACCCCTTTTCGACCCCTTAAAGTGTCTTAATCGAGATCGGAATAGTTTACTTTTTCTATTTTTACCATTGTTGATATTTGTGCCGATTTTCAGCGTTGTGACTATGTGGGAAGTAGGATTTTCGAATGTCCCCCGTTTGGAACGTTTGACCCCTTTTCGACCCCTTAAAGTGTGTTAATCGAGATCGGAATAGTTTACTTTTTCTATTTTTACCATTGTTGATATTTGTGCCGATTTTCAGAGTTGTGACTATGTGGGAAGTAGGATTTTCGAATGTCCCCCGTTTGGAACGTTTGACCCCTTTTCGACCCCTTAAAGTGTGTTAATCGAGATCGGAATAGTTTACTTTTTCTATTTTTACCATTGTTGATATTTGTGCCGATTTTCAGCGTTGTGACTATGTGGGAAGTAGGATTTTCGAATGTCCCCCGTTTGGAACGTTTGACCCCTTTTCGACCCCTTAAAGTGTGTTAATCGAGATCGGAATAGTTTACTTTTTCTATTTTTACCATTGTTGATATTTGTGCCGATTTTCAGAGTTGTGACTATGTGGGAAGTAGGATTTTCGAATGTCCCCCGTTTGGAACGTTTGACCCCTTTTCGACCCCTTAAAGTGTGTTAATCGAGATCGGAATAGTTTACTTTTTCTATTTTTACCATTGTTGATATTTGTGCCGATTTTCAGAGTTGTGACTATGTGGGAAGTAGGATTTTCGAATGTCCCCCGTTTGGAACGTTTGACCCCTTTTCGACCCCTTAAAGTGTGTTAATCGAGATCGGAATAGTTTACTTTTTCTATTTTTACCATTGTTGATATTTGTGCCGATTTTCAGAGTTGTGACTATGTGGGAAGTAGGATTTTCGAATGTCCCCCGTTTGGAACGTTTGACCCCTTTTCGACCCCTTAAAGTGTGTTAATCGAGATCGGAATAGTTTACTTTTTCTATTTTTACCATTGTTGATATTTGTGCCGATTTTCAGAGTTGTGACTATGTGGGAAGTAGGATTTTCGAATGTCCCCCGTTTGGAACGTTTAACCCCTTTTCGACCCCTTAAAGTGGGTTAATCGAGATCGGAATAGTTTACTTTTTCTATTTTTACCATTGTTGATATTTGTGCCGATTTTCAGAGTTGTGACTATGTGGGAAGTAGGATTTTCGAATGTCCCCCGTTTGGAACGTTTAACCCCTTTTCGACCCCTTAAAGTGTGTTAATCGAGATCGGAATAGTTTACTTTTTCTATTTTTACCATTGTTGATATTTGTGCCGATTTTCAGAGTTGTGACTATGTGGGAAGTAGGATTTTCGAATGTCCCCCGTTTGGAACGTTTGACCCCTTTTCGACCCCTTAAAGTGTCTTAATCGAGATCGGAATAGTTTACTTTTTCTATTTTTACCATTGTTGATATTTGTGCCGATTTTCAGCGTTGTGACTATGTGGGAAGTAGGATTTTCGAATGTCCCCCGTTTGGAACGTTTGACCCCTTTTCGACCCCTTAAAGTGTGTTAATCGAGATCGGAATAGTTTACTTTTTCTATTTTTACCATTGTTGATATTTGTGCCGATTTTCAGAGTTGTGACTATGTGGGAAGTAGGATTTTCGAATGTCCCCCGTTTGGAACGTTTGACCCCTTTTCGACCCCTTAAAGTGTGTTAATCGAGATCGGAATAGTTTACTTTTTCTATTTTTACCATTGTTGATATTTGTGCCGATTTTCAGCGTTGTGACTATGTGGGAAGTAGGATTTTCGAATGTCCCCCGTTTGGAACGTTTGACCCCTTTTCGACCCCTTAAAGTGTGTTAATCGAGATCGGAATAGTTTACTTTTTCTATTTTTACCATTGTTGATATTTGTGCCGATTTTCAGAGTTGTGACTATGTGGGAAGTAGGATTTTCGAATGTCCCCCGTTTGGAACGTTTGACCCCTTTTCGACCCCTTAAAGTGTGTTAATCGAGATCGGAATAGTTTACTTTTTCTATTTTTACCATTGTTGATATTTGTGCCGATTTTCAGAGTTGTGACTATGTGGGAAGTAGGATTTTCGAATGTCCCCCGTTTGGAACGTTTGACCCCTTTTCGACCCCTTAAAGTGTGTTAATCGAGATCGGAATAGTTTACTTTTTCTATTTTTACCATTGTTGATATTTGTGCCGATTTTCAGAGTTGTGACTATGTGGGAAGTAGGATTTTCGAATGTCCCCCGTTTGGAACGTTTGACCCCTTTTCGACCCCTTAAAGTGTGTTAATCGAGATCGGAATAGTTTACTTTTTCTATTTTTACCATTGTTGATATTTGTGCCGATTTTCAGAGTTGTGACTATGTGGGAAGTAGGATTTTCGAATGTCCCCCGTTTGGAACGTTTGACCCCTTTTCGACCCCTTAAAGTGTGTTAATCGAGATCGGAATAGTTTACTTTTTCTATTTTTACCATTGTTGATATTTGTGCCGATTTTCAGAGTTGTGACTATGTGGGAAGTAGGATTTTCGAATGTCCCCCGTTTGGAACGTTTGACCCCTTTTCGACCCCTTAAAGTGTGTTAATCGAGATCGGAATAGTTTACTTTTTCTATTTTTACCATTGTTGATATTTGTGCCGATATTCAGAGTTGTGACTATGTGGGAAGTGGGAGAATTAGTGATGAGTGAGTCAGTGAGTCAGTGAGTGAGTGAGTGAGTGAGTGAGTGAGTGAGTGAGTGAGGGCTTTGCCTTATATATATAGAGATGTATTACATTAAGCCTTCACATTGAAAAAAATATATATTTTCTTTATCAAAATACGCAAACATCAATTATTATGGATTTTTCTTGGTTTTTAATTTTTTTTTATAATAAATAAACACAATATTAAAAAAAAAAAAAAAAAAAAAAAAAAGCATTATCTCAAAGATATATAAATAGTATCTCATACATAAGATAAATTTTTGACCTTAAAATATTTATTAGTAAAGTTTTTTTTTATTTTCGGCTAGCTGAAAACCCGTGCTTCACTACGAAATTTTAACATGAAGAATATTTTAGCTAGCTGTGAGGCCTCGCGTTGCGGAAATCCATCATAGGTGTATAGGTCTCAATTTTCAGCGTTTCGTTCGCAGGAAGGTTCATCGCTACGCAAAATCGAACTCGCTTCATTCGCTGAAAAGTTCATTGATACATAAGCACAGGCTTACTTCACTCGTTGAAATGTTCATTACTATGCAAACATAGGCTCGCTTCGCTCGCTGAAAGGTTCATCTCTGCGTAAGCATAAGCTCGCTTCACTCACTAAAATCTAATTGCTACGTAAAGCCTTAATAGAGAAACAAAAAATTCCCGTTAATAATAATACAACACCCCTTTAAGATTATTTTAACATGTGTTAGTGGAAAGCAAAATTGGAAGGTCAAAACTATTTATTTAGAGACTTTCAGAGCTCTATGCCTATTAAAAGCATCGATATAGATAAACAACTGGATAGACTGCTTAACGGTGGAGAAACGAGCCGTTGCCACCTCGGAAGCGAGATGTTTGGATGGAGGAATTTGTATTGCCGATGTGGATTTTCTTCGATTTTTATGGGGTATTCGTGTTAATTTTGATATTTGGCAAGCAAAAAATAAATTAAGAATAAAATATATTTGAAGAAAATAGTTTAACCAATAAATACAACTGATCAAAATAATTCTAAGTATAGGATTTGTATATATAGAACAAACATTTGAGATTAGTTACTGTCGATATCTGTAAACGTGTTTCATCTTTATTGATCCGAATTTAATTCTTTAAATCAGTGTTTCTCAACCTTCCAGTATTCGCGGCTCACTTTTCAATCATAATTTTCATGGCGCCCCAGCTTACAATAAAATGTATACAACAGTAATGTATATTAAGTATTTTGGATTCTGTTTTTAAATTATTTTTAACTAACTGCCAAAACAAGAGTGAAAGCGAGCTAACGTTGGCGAGAAACCACATCTGGCATTTTGCTAAGAGGGCGGTGAAAACGACCGATGCCGTCTCGAGCATGCGCAAAGCAAGTGTTTTCTCATAGGAAGACGGAAAATGTTCGATATCACAAGTTTCAATTCCAGCCAGTCTCATTTTAGGCGATCCTTCTATCGCTATCAAATCTATCGTGAATGTGTATGTTATATATGTTTTCGTGTTAATTGCAATTCACCATATTGAATATTCACGGCTGTAGATTTATGCAGACTCATAGATGAATTTTAAAGCGGAAGTAAGTGAGCATTAGACGATAGTCAAGCATCAACAAGTACACAGACGAGCAGGTTTCGGAAAATAAAATATCCTCAAGAATACTTAAATTTTGGGTTTACCAGTACTGGAGTAAATGAAGAAGAAATGCCCTTGTGTATCATTTGCTCAAAAATATTGGCCGCAGACAGCATAAAACCTAATAAACTTAAACGACATTTAGAAACGCTTCATAGTGAGTACGTCAGCAAACCCAGAGAATTTCTTCGAATTTAAATTAAAATCAAATATAAAAAGCGAAAATCATTGTCTGTGAATAAAAAAGCTTTAATTGCATCTTACAAAGTTTAATATAAAATAGCCAGATATAAAAAAAAAAAAAAACTCACACCATTGGTGAAGAGCTCATTTAGCCTAAAACAATTGAGATTGTAGAAACTATGTTTGGAGATAATTTTTCAAAACAATTGCAGTCCATACCTCTTTCAAATTATATTGTTGCTCGTCGAATTGGTGATATAGCTGAAGGTGTATAGTGTCAGCTTTTCTCAAAGTCCAGTGACAAATTGTTTTCAATACAGCTTGATGAAGCAAGAGATAGTAATAAAGATGCTCATTTAATTGCCTATGTTCGATTTTGTGATAATATGTCAGTAGTAGAAGAACTATTTTTCTGCAAACCAATAGAACTCCAAACAACAGCGCTCGCATTATTTGCTATTTTAAATGATTTTATGAAGGAGGTAAACATTGAATGGAAAAATTGGGTCGGAATATGCACCGATGGTGCTCGTTCAATCTCCGGAAGATTTCAAGGTATACAAACACTTGTAAAACAAAAATCGCCTCATTGCGTCTGGACACATCGCATGATCCACAGCGAAGAATTGGCTTCGAAAGAAATGAGTCCTGGTCTGAATATTGAGTTAACTACGGTTATAACCGTAGTAAATTGTATAAAAATGAGACCCCTGAAATCGAAAATCTTTTCCGCACTTTGTAAAGACATGAGTTCAGTACATTCAGCGTTACTATTTTATTGCGAGGCAAGATGGTTATCACGAGGGAAATTTTTGCAACGCGTTTATGATATTTAAGTTTGATTTATTTTCAGGTGCAAGTGGATACGGACAAGGAGCAGGTTTAGTTCAAGGTTTGTTGAAATTTAATGGCTCATGGTCTACTCAAAGGCCATTCTGCTCCAAAAAAATGATTATCTATTTATGCTAATTAAATTTTATGCGTTGGCGAACCCAAAATAATTTTTATGTCACGAAAGTAGTACTACATTTTAAATAAATAAATTTTATACATAGAAAGAAAAAAAATGTTAAATCAAAGTTCAAGATATTTAAATTTGGTTTATTTTCAGGTTCAGGCGGATACGGAGCAGGAGCAGCAGCAGCAGCGGCCGCAGCAGCTGGTAATGGAGAAGATGGATAAAATACTTGATAAAATATCATGATACTCAAATTTACTCCCATTTGACCAAGTTTGAAGTTTCGAAAAAATTTATCATTTGAATTTTTTTTTTTGTTTTCAATTTTATTAAATATTTTTTTTAATGTGCCCTACTTGTTCTTTTTAAATCCTACGTCTACATTTTAGAGTACAGGGGGTCCATAATTAAATTATAACTTTCAAAAGCTGTAAATAAACGAATGGTCAAAATGATCTGGATTTCTACCTGCACATACTCAAAATGGTTAAATGGTATTACATAAAAAAATATTGCTGTATCAAACTTTCTTTTAAGCTATACCATTCCCACGTCTCAATGGATATACATGTTAAATTTCAATTAATTTTTATCCTTTCAATTAATTTTTAGTTTTTCTCATCTTTTGGAAATTGAGATTTAATTATAATACTTTTTTATATTGAAAGTACAAATAAGTTTCCGCAGTTTGAAAGAGAATGACTCCACCAGAAGATTTAAATTGTTGGATGTAATATTGTAACTTCGGAAATCTGGCAACAACATTAACCTTGAAGTATTAGTGGCTCTGTATCAGCATCAAGTAATTTTTCTATTTTTTTTTATTTTTTTTGTGCAAAAATGTCGTTTTGTGCAAAATAAACACCATTTGCGGGAACTTTTGATTTACTTCTTTAATTTGAAGAAATCTGCATCGATTGCTTGTAGAAGCATATGGTGAGACTGCTTTAAGTGATAAAAGTTGTCGCAAGTGGTTTCAAAAGTTTGTAAACGCTGAGTTTGACGTAGAAAACAAAGAAAGTAATGGAATTACGGAAGTATACGAAGACACGAAATTGGAAGCATCACTGGAAGAAGATTTACGCCAAATGCAAAAACAAATCGCTCTTGCTTTAAGAGTGACTCAACAAGCAATTTCAATTTTTTTTAAATCGTTACTTCAAAAATAAAAAAAATGTGTTCCATACGAACTGAAGGTGAGAGACGTTGAACTCCGATTAGGCTTGTATAAAATGCTGCTTGTCAGGCATGAAAAATTGATTTTTTGCATTGCATAGTCACTGGTGATGAAAAATGGATCCACTATGATAACCCGAAGAAGAGAAAATCATGGAGCCACATGGCCATGCTTCAAAATCGACAGCCAAACCGAATATTCAAAGGGGGGAAAAACTCATGTTCTTTATTTGGTGGGATCAGCTGGTGTCTTGTAATATGAGTTGCTCAAAGAGAGTGAAAGCATTACTAAAGCTCTCTACAAAACACAATTAATGAGATTGAGCCGAGTACTCAATTAAAAACTTTTCCAAACACGACAAAATTCTTCTCCTACATGATAATGCTCATCCGCACGTTGCGACACCGATCAAAACCTATTTGAAAAAACTTAATAGGGAAGTCTAACCATACCCGCCATATTCATCAGACATTGAAACTTCCGAATTCAATTGCTCCTAATGATGGCACGTTGCCTGACTAAGCAGCGTTTTACATCACATGAAAATACTAAAAATTGAGTCGATTCGTGAACAGCCTCAAAACATGAAAATATTAAAAAACCGACATGATAGTTGAATGCTGCCAGAAAAATGGAAACACGTAGAGTCTAGTGATGAACAATACTCTGAATAAACAATAAATTTATAATTTTTGATACTAAACGGCGGAAACTTATTTGTTCACTGACAAGTAAAGAAATTAGGACTGTAATTCAAGCAAATAAATTCTGTACATTAATAGAAAACAGAAAAAAACAAATTAAATCATAGTAAAAGATACTTGAGTTTGGCTAATTTTCAGGTGGGCAAGGCGGTTACGGACAAGGAGCAGGGAGAGGAGCAGGAGCAGGTGCAGGTGGAGGACAGGGAGCAGGTGCAGGAAGAGGAGCAGGTGGATACGGATATGGTGAGATGGAACAATTATAATGACATTTTATAACACTCTTATTTTATCTCTACTAATCAATTTTAAATATTTAAAATTTTATTCTTTTAAGTTTTTATTAAATTTTTGTAAATATCTTTTAAAAATATTCACCACTTTTCTTTAAAAGTCATACTTATAAAATACAAAGTACAGTGTGTCCATACTTAAAGTTTAACTTTCAAAAGCTGTAAAAAAAAAAAAAAAATAACTGAAGAAACAAAAATTTGACGTGCATATACTCAATATGCATAAATGGTACGGCACAAAAAAATGCTCCTTTAAACATTATTTTTTGCCATACAAATCCACCTTCTTTATTGATATACAAATTAAATTTCATTGAATTTTTACCAGTGATTTTTTTTAAATTGATATTTAATTATAAATACTCTTTAATAATTTAAGAAAGTAGTACTATATTTTAAACAAACAAATTTTATATGTTGAAAGAAAACAAAAACACTGTTAAATCAGAATTTAAGATATTTAAGTTTGACTTATTTTCAGGTGCAAGTGGATCTGGAAAAGGAGCAGGTGCAGGACAAGGTTTGTTGAAACTTAATGGCTCATTGTCTACTCAAAGGCCATTTTGCACCAAGCCAATGATTATCTATTTATGCTAATTAATTTTTATGCGGTGGTGAACCCAAAATAATTTTTAATTCACGAAGGTAGTACAACCTTTTAAATAATTAAATTTTATACATAGAAAAAAAAAATTTAAATCGAAGTTTAAGATATTTAAATTTGGTTTATTTTTAGGTTCAGGCGGATTCGGACCAGGAGCAGGATCAGCAGCAGCGGCCGCAACAGCTGGTAATGGAGAAGATGGATAAAATACTTGATAAAATATCATAATACTCAAATTTACTCCCCTTTGACCAAGTTTGAAGTTTCGAAAAAGTTTATCAATTTTTTTTTTTCAATTTTAGTAAATATTTTTTTTAAATGTGCACTACTTGTTCTTTTCAAATCCTACGTCTTCATTTTAGGTACAGGGGGTCCATAATTAAATTAAAACTTTCAAAGGCTGTAAATATACGAATGGTCAAAATTATCTGGAATTTTACCTGCACATACTTGCCGACCAAACGGTATAGTGGTTAGCGTGCTAGCTTCTAGACCGCGAGGTTGCGGGTTCGAGTCCCGTGTTAGGCATGGGTGTTTTGATTTAACAGTGTTTTCGTTTTCTTTCAACATATAAAATTTGTTTGTTTAAAATATAGTACTACTAGCTGAATACCCGTGTTGCGCTACGAAGTTTTACCATGTGCATTTTAGCAATCAAAAGACATTCATTTATACTACAGACGCTTACTTCTATTTCGATCCCGACAACTTGAATGATCAACATAGGAACTTTCCTTTTTTGACATTTTCCCCAAAATTAATAATTGAGAATATATTGGAAATGAGACATTTGAATATCCCTCGTTTAGAACCCTTTGTTTTTTTTTAATAATTTTAACTAATAACTAATTTTTAATAACTAATTTTTACTATATTATCCCTCCTTAACATTTGCAACAAATATCAGAACTGTGATAACATTGGAAGTGGGTCATTCGGATATCCCTCCTTTGGAACGCTTAGCCCCTTTCCACCTCTTAAAGAGGGTTAATCGATATCGGAATATCTTACTTTTTCTATGTTTACTATTGTTGACATTTGTACCAATTTTCGGAGTTGTGACCAAATGGGAAGTGGGACATTCGAATATTCCTCGTTTGGAAGGTTTAACCCCTTTTCGACCCCTTAAAGTGGGTTAATTGATATCGAAATAGCTTACTTTTTCTATGTTTACCATTGTTGACATTTGTACCAATTTTCAGAGTCTTGACCATATGGGAAGTGGGACATTCGAATATCCCTCGTTTGGAACGTTTAACCCCTTTATGACCCCTTAAAGTGGGTTATTCGAGATCGGAATAGCTTACTTTTTCTATGCTTACCATTGTCTATATTTGTTCCAATTTTCAAAGATGTGAACATGTGGGAAGTGGGAGAATTAGTGATGAGTGAGTGAGTGAATGAGTGAGTGAGTGAGTGAGTGAGGGCTTTGCCTTATATATATAGAGATATTCTTGAATTATTATAGAATATTTATAATTAAATTTTAATTAAAAAAAAAAAAAAAAAAAAAAAAAAAACTTGTACAAATAGAATGAAATTTAATTTGTGTATCAATAAGAAGGTGGATTTGTGATGGCAAAAAAGAATATTTTAAGTAGCAATTTTTTTTTTATGCCGTACCATTTATGTATATTGAGTATATATACATCACATTTCTGTTTCTTCAGTTAATTCATTTTTTTTTTTACAGCTTTTGAAAGTTAAACTTTAAGTATGGACACCCTGTCTGTGGATCTATAGAAACCTACTTAAAATTGGAGTAGAGCTCTGAAATTTTCAGCATATGTAGTTTTGGCCTTCTAATTGTATACATGTCAAACAGAATGTTAAAATTTTAATTAGTTATTTTTTAATTAATTTTTTTTACAAAGTGACTTCAAACAGAGATATAGGTCTGAAATTTTCAATATATGTAGTTTTAGCCTTCAAATTGGACTTCTGAAAAACAGAATGTGGAAATTTCAATTAATTATTTTTTAATTAATTAATATATATTTTACAAAATATCTAACAAGGCTACAGCTCTGACATTTTCAAAATACATAGTTTTGGTCTTTTAATTGGACTTTTAAAAAACAGAATTTTTAATTTTTAGTTCTTTTTTAATTAATTTTTTGTAATTAATTAATACATATTTTACAAAACGTTTTCTATTAGGGCTACAGCTCTGAAATTTTCAACATAAGTAGTTATGTCCTTCTAATTGGACTTTTGAAAAACATAACTTTAAAATTTTTAATTTTTTTATAATTTTTTTTTTAACTATAAGAAATATTTTACAAAATTACTTCTAATTGGGCTACAGTTCTGCAATTTTCAATACAAGTAGTTTTGGCCTTCTAATTGGACTTTTGACAAAAAATATGTTAAAATTTTAATTTATTTTTTAAATAATATTTTCACAAAAAGCGGCTTTTAATCATCGATATAGATAAACAACAGGATAGACTGCTCCGATGGCAACGCAGGGCGAAACACGCGCCGGCAGAAATATTTTTTTTCCTGCCACTGGTGGGAAGATTTCCTGAATCATGGTTAACTACTGTGTTGCATATAATTGCAACAACAGCGCAAATCGAAAAAAAATCAACAAGAGTTTTCACCGGTAAATAAAAAATAGTTATTCAAACAAGCAAATGTATTTTTTTTTTTTTTTTTTTTTTTTAATTTTTTATTTATTATTGAAAAATATCTAAAATGACTCTTTTAACATTGATCGCTTATGGTTAATGGTTGATCTCTTATGTGGCAATTCATATCATAAATAATCTATTTTAAATTCAGAACAAATAGTATTATGATTTATATTTATTTAATCCTTCTATTTATGCGTTTTCAAGGGCATTTGGCAAAGAAATGGAAAATGAAAGCGAAACTAACACTCGCACATTGACAGATTTAGGGTGTAATTTTGAAATAGGAAACAATTTCAAAACTTCTTTTAAACATCCTGCTTCCGAGTTAGAAGTCTTTGCATTTTTTTTTTTATCTCTGTCACATGTTGAAATTAGCCAGAAATACTTTAGCCGAAATGGGTTTTATAATGTCCAATATAGGCGTTGTAAAATGGGATTATATTACAAAACTAAATGATTTGCAAAGAAAAGAACACATTAAATTTGCTAATTCTCTTTCTGGGGGCTCACATAATGTACAAAAATAAGAAAATTAATGTACGATTAGCTGCACAACCCACTCGTAGCACTCCCTAACCCACTCGTAACTTGCTATCAGTTTGTCGTCAGCAAGAAAATACTTTTTAAAATTCTTTGCCAGCATGGCTAAATGATTTTCAATGGTTACAAAAACAACTTTTACATGTTCTTCTTCAGCCTTGTAAGTTTTAGTACAATCATCCACATTTGCAAACATTGTTAGGTTTTTTTGCTTTAAATTTCGGCTTCACAATTCCAATTTTTTACAAAAAGCATTAACTTTATCACTCGTATCCAACATATGTGTATTTGCTCCTTGGAGTTGAAGATTCAAGTTATTTAATTTCTAGAATATGTCGACCAAGTAGCTCAATTTCATCACAAATAAACCATACCGAAAATTCTTGGCTTCCGGTCTGTTTTCTTCTTCTAGGAAAATGACGATTTCTTACAAATCGCTCTTGCTTTAAGAGTGACTCAACAAGCAATTTCAATTTTTTTTAAATCGTTACTTCAAAAATAAAAAAAATGTGTTCCATACGAACTGAAGGTGAGAGACGTTGAACTCCGATTAGGCTTGTATAAAATGCTGCTTGTCAGGCATGAAAAATTGATTTTTTGCATTGCATAGTCACTGGTGATGAAAAATGGATCCACTATGATAACCCGAAGAAGAGAAAATCATGGAGCCACATGGCCATGCTTCAAAATCGACAGCCAAACCGAATATTCAAAGGGGGGAAAAACTCATGTTCTTTATTTGGTGGGATCAGCTGGTGTCTTGTAATATGAGTTGCTCAAAGAGAGTGAAAGCATTACTAAAGCTCTCTACAAAACACAATTAATGAGATTGAGCCGAGTACTCAATTAAAAACTTTTCCAAACACGACAAAATTCTTCTCCTACATGATAATGCTCATCCGCACGTTGCGACACCGATCAAAACCTATTTGAAAAAACTTAATAGGGAAGTCTAACCATACCCGCCATATTCATCAGACATTGAAACTTCCGAATTCAATTGCTCCTAATGATGGCACGTTGCCTGACTAAGCAGCGTTTTACATCACATGAAAATACTAAAAATTGAGTCGATTCGTGAACAGCCTCAAAACATGAAAATATTAAAAAACCGATATGATAGTTGAATGCTGCCAGAAAAATGAAAACACGTAGAGTCTAGTGATGAACAATACTCTGAATAAACAATAAATTTATAATTTTTGATACTAAACGGCGGAAACTTATTTGTTCACTGACAAGTAAAGAAATTAGGACTGTAATTCAAGCAAATAAATTCTGTACATTAATAGAAAACAGAAAAAAACAAATTAAATCATAGTAAAAGATACTTGAGTTTGGCTAATTTTCAGGTGGGCAAGGCGGTTACGGACAAGGAGCAGGGAGAGGAGCAGGAGCAGGTGCAGGTGGAGGACAGGGAGCAGGTGCAGGAAGAGGAGCAGGTGGATACGGATATGGTGAGATGGAACAATTATAATGACATTTTATAACATTCTTATTTTATCTCTACTAATCAATTTTAAATATTTAAAATTTTATTCTTTTAAGTTTTTATTAAATTTTTGTAAATATCTTTTAAAAATATTCACCACTTTTCTTTAAAAGTCATACTTATAAAATACAAAGTACAGTGTGTCCATACTTAAAGTTTAACTTTCAAAAGCTGTAAAAAAAAAAAAAAAAATAACTGAAGAAACAAAAATTTGACGTGCATATACTCAATATGCATAAATGGTACGGCACAAAAAAATGCTCCTTTAAACATTATTTTTTGCCATACAAATCCACCTTCTTTATTGATATACAAATTAAATTTCATTGAATTTTTACCAGTGATTTTTTTTAAATTGATATTTAATTAGCTTTAATAATTTAAGAAAGTAGTACTATATTTTAAACAAACAAATTTTATATGTTGAAAGAAAACAAAAACACTGTTAAATCAGAATTTAAGATATTTAAGTTTGACTTATTTTCAGGTGCAAGTGGATCTGGAAAAGGAGCAGGTGCAGGACAAGGTTTGTTGAAACTTAATGGCTCATTGTCTACTCAAAGGCCATTTTGCACCAAGCCAATGATTATCTATTTATGCTAATTAATTTTTATGCGGTGGTGAACCCAAAATAATTTTTAATTCACGAAGGTAGTACAACCTTTTAA
Source organism: Linyphia triangularis (assembly GCA_963978545.1). NCBI lineage: Eukaryota > Metazoa > Arthropoda > Arachnida > Araneae > Linyphiidae > Linyphia > Linyphia triangularis. The sequence goes on from OZ021726.1 coordinate 6,956,026, forward strand.
ATAATTAAATTTTATACATAGAAAAAAAAAATTTAAATCGAAGTTTAAGATATTTAAATTTGGTTTATTTTTAGGTTCAGGCGGATTCGGACCAGGAGCAGCATCAGCAGCAGCGGCCGCAACAGCTGGTAATGGAGAAGATGGATAAAATACTTGATAAAATATCATAATACTCAAATTTACTCCCCTTTGACCAAGTTTGAAGTTTCGAAAAAGTTTATCAATTTTTTTTTTTTTTTTTCAATTTTAGTAAATATTTTTTTTAAATGTGCACTACTTGTTCTTTTCAAATCCTACGTCTTCATTTTAGGTACAGGGGGTCCATAATTAAATTAAAACTTTCAAAGGCTGTAAATATACGAATGGTCAAAATTATCTGGAATTTTACCTGCACATACTTGCCGACCAAACGGTATAGTGGTTAGCGTGCTAGCTTCTAGACCGCGAGGTTGCGGGTTCGAGTCCCGTGTTAGGCATGGGTGTTTGTAAATGTATGTTGGCTTGTCTAATGACGAATGTTCGGCGCATTATAGCCCTCGTGTTGCTGACGGCGCCAGATAATCTGAATACAACCAACCTGCACATACTCAAAATGGTTAAACGATATTGCATAAGAAAATATTGCTGTATCAAACTTTATTTTAAGCCATACCATTCCCACATCTCAATAGATATACATGTTCAACTTAAATTAATTTTTATCCGTTCAATTAATTTTTAGTTTTTTTCAGCTTTTGGAAATTGAGATTTAACTATAAATGCCTTGTAATATTGAAATTACAATTAAGTTTCCGCCGTTTGAAAGAGAATGACTCCACCAGAAGGTTTAAATTGTTAGATGTAATATTGTAACTTTGGACATCTGACAACAACATAACCTTGAAGTATTAGTGGCTCTGTATCAGCATCAAGTAATTTTTCTATTTTTTTTTTTTTTTTTTTTTTGTGCAAAAATGTCGTTTTGTGCAAAATAAACACCATTTGCGGGAACTTTTGATTTACTTCTTTAATTTGAAGAAATCTGCATCGATTGCTTGTAGAAGCATATGGTGAGACTGCTTTAAGTGATAAAAGTTGTCGCAAGTGGTTTCAAAAGTTTGTAAACGGTGAGTTTGACGTAGAAAACAAAGAAAGTAATGGAATTACGGAAGTATACGAAGACACGAAATTGGAAGCATCACTGGAAGAAGATTTACGCCAAATGCAAAAACAAATCGCTCTTGCTTTAAGAGTGACTCAACAAGCAATTTCAATTTTTTTTTAAATCGTTACTTCAAAAATAAAAAAAATGTGTTCCATACGAACTGAAGGTGAGAGACGTTGAACTCCGATTAGGCTTGTATAAAATGCTGCTTGTCAGGCATGAAAAATTGATTTTTTGCATTGCATAGTCACTGGTGATGAAAAATGGATCCACTATGATAACCCGAAGAAGAGAAAATCATGGAGCCACATGGCCATGCTTCAAAATCGACAGCCAAACCGAATATTCAAAGGGGGGAAAAACTCATGTTCTTTATTTGGTGGGATCAGCTGGTGTCTTGTAATATGAGTTGCTCAAAGAGAGTGAAAGCATTACTAAAGCTCTCTACAAAACACAATTAATGAGATTGAGCCGAGTACTCAATTAAAAACTTTTCCAAACACGACAAAATTCTTCTCCTACATGATAATGCTCATCCGCACGTTGCGACACCGATCAAAACCTATTTGAAAAAACTTAATAGGGAAGTCTAACCATACCCGCCGTATTCATCAGACATTGAAACTTCCGAATTCAATTGCTCCTAATGATGGCACGTTGCCTGACTAAGCAGCGTTTTACATCACATGAAAATACTAAAAATTGAGTCGATTCGTGAACAGCCTCAAAACATGAAAATATTAAAAAACCGACATGATAGTTGAATGCTGCCAGAAAAATGGAAACACGTAGAGTCTAGTGATGAACAATACTCTGAATAAACAATAAATTTATAATTTTTGATACTAAACGGCGGAAACTTATTTGTTCACTGACAAGTAAAGAAATTAGGACTGTAATTCAAGCAAATAAATTCTGTACATTAATAGAAAACAGAAAAAAACAAATTAAATCATAGTAAAAGATACTTGAGTTTGGCTAATTTTCAGGTGGGCAAGGCGGTTACGGACAAGGAGCAGGGAGAGGAGCAGGAGCAGGTGCAGGTGGAGGACAGGGAGCAGGTGCAGGAAGAGGAGCAGGTGGATACGGATATGGTGAGATGGAACAATTATAATGACATTTTATAACACTCTTATTTTATCTCTACTAATCAATTTTAAATATTTAAAATTTTATTCTTTTAAGTTTTTATTAAATTTTTGTAAATATCTTTTAAAAATATTCACCACTTTTCTTTAAAAGTCATACTTATAAAATACAAAGTACAGTGTGTCCATACTTAAAGTTTAACTTTCAAAAGCTGTAAAAAAAAAAAAAAAAAAATAACTGAAGAAACAAAAATTTGACGTGCATATACTCAATATGCATAAATGGTACGGCACAAAAAAATGCTCCTTTAAACATTATTTTTTGCCATACAAATCCACCTTCTTTATTGATATACAAATTAAATTTCATTGAATTTTTACCAGTGATTTTTTTTAAATTGATATTTAATTATAAATACTCTTTAATAATTTAAGAAAGTAGTACTATATTTTAAACAAACAAATTTTATATGTTGAAAGAAAACAAAAACACTGTTAAATCAGAATTTAAGATATTTAAGTTTGACTTATTTTCAGGTGCAAGTGGATCTGGAAAAGGAGCAGGTGCAGGACAAGGTTTGTTGAAACTTAATGGCTCATTGTCTACTCAAAGGCCATTTTGCACCAAGCCAATGATTATCTATTTATGCTAATTAATTTTTATGCGGTGGTGAACCCAAAATAATTTTTAATTCACGAAGGTAGTACAACCTTTTAAATAATTAAATTTTATACATAGAAAAAAAAAATTTAAATCGAAGTTTAAGATATTTAAATTTGGTTTATTTTTAGGTTCAGGCGGATTCGGACCAGGAGCAGCATCAGCAGCAGCGGCCGCAACAGCTGGTAATGGAGAAGATGGATAAAATACTTGATAAAATATCATAATACTCAAATTTACTCCCCTTTGACCAAGTTTGAAGTTTCGAAAAAGTTTATCAATTTTTTTTTTTTTTTTTCAATTTTAGTAAATATTTTTTTTAAATGTGCACTACTTGTTCTTTTCAAATCCTACGTCTTCATTTTAGGTACAGGGGGTCCATAATTAAATTAAAACTTTCAAAGGCTGTAAATATACGAATGGTCAAAATTATCTGGAATTTTACCTGCACATACTTGCCGACCAAACGGTATAGTGGTTAGCGTGCTAGCTTCTAGACCGCGAGGTTGCGGGTTCGAGTCCCGTGTTAGGCATGGGTGTTTGTAAATGTATGTTGGCTTGTCTAATGACGAATGTTCGGCGCATTATAGCCCTCGTGTTGCTGACGGCGCCAGATAATCTGAATACAACCAACCTGCACATACTCAAAATGGTTAAACGATATTGCATAAGAAAATATTGCTGTATCAAACTTTATTTTAAGCCATACCATTCCCACATCTCAATAGATATACATGTTCAACTTAAATTAATTTTTATCCGTTCAATTAATTTTTAGTTTTTTTCAGCTTTTGGAAATTGAGATTTAACTATAAATGCCTTGTAATATTGAAATTACAATTAAGTTTCCGCCGTTTGAAAGAGAATGACTCCACCAGAAGGTTTAAATTGTTAGATGTAATATTGTAACTTTGGACATCTGACAACAACATAACCTTGAAGTATTAGTGGCTCTGTATCAGCATCAAGTAATTTTTCTATTTTTTTTTTATTTTTTTTTGTGCAAAAATGTCGTTTTGTGCAAAATAAACACCATTTGCGGGAACTTTTGATTTACTTCTTTAATTTGAAGAAATCTGCATCGATTGCTTGTAGAAGCATATGGTGAGACTGCTTTAAGTGATAAAAGTTGTCGCAAGTGGTTTCAAAAGCTGGTAAGCGGTGAGTTTGACGTAGAAAACAAAGAAAGTAATGGAATTACGGAAGTATACGAAGACACGAAATTGGAAGCATCACTGGAAGAAGATTTACGCCAAATGCAAAAACAAATCGCTCTTGCTTTAAGAGTGACTCAACAAGCAATTTCAATTTTTTTTAAATCGTTACTTCAAAAATAAAAAAAATGTGTTCCATACGAACTGAAGGTGAGAGACGTTGAACTCCGATTAGGCTTGTATAAAATGCTGCTTGTCAGGCATGAAAAATTGATTTTTTGCATTGCATAGTCACTGGTGATGAAAAATGGATCCACTATGATAACCCGAAGAAGAGAAAATCATGGAGCCACATGGCCATGCTTCAAAATCGACAGCCAAACCGAATATTCAAAGGGGGGAAAAACTCATGTTCTTTATTTGGTGGGATCAGCTGGTGTCTTGTAATATGAGTTGCTCAAAGAGAGTGAAAGCATTACTAAAGCTCTCTACAAAACACAATTAATGAGATTGAGCCGAGTACTCAATTAAAAACTTTTCCAAACACGACAAAATTCTTCTCCTACATGATAATGCTCATCCGCACGTTGCGACACCGATTAAAACCTATTTGAAAAAACTTAATAGGGAAGTATTACAATGCACGCCGGCATATTAGCTACCTTTACTTGCATTCGGACAAAAGAAAATAATGCAGCGCACAGATTGGCTGACAGTGGTTGCTTTTGTTTTCATTTTCTATTCGAATTCTGGCAATTGTAAATTTGTTTATCCGAAACTTAAATGAGAAGGGGGAAAAAACTGTTGTCTTACTTTTCGGAAGATAAGATTCCATCTTCCTTTGTATATGAGGTAGAAAGCGTTTCCTCAAATAATGTAGTTATTCGAAGCAATTTTCGTAATGTTGAAGAATGCAGTAGGTGGATTTCAGAGTTTGGTAATCTTACAAACAAAAAAAATGGAATTCGCTACACTCCAACTTTTGTGGACAAAGATTTTTCGACTTGTAAAAATCAAATGTATTATATATTTCTTGCTTTCTCTTTAAATATTAATCTTATTATCAATCTTTTTTTTTTCACCCTTCGATTTAGTCCAAAACAAAACGATTAAAAAAAATTAACCGTGGCTCCATCTATTTGGGCTTAAATGAGATTTAATCCATTTGAATGCTTAGCGTGTATCATACATAGTTTATTTAAATAATTGAATATATGAATCTTCTGGTCCGTTGAAATATCTACATTATAAGGAAAATTAAATGTTCATAAAAAATGAAATTTAATTGTAATTCTATCTGTATCTGATGTACATATACTTTTTAATAGCCAATAAATTCCTATTGGGAGATTTGATTTAATAATTATTCAGATACAGATTTCATTCTCTTGAAAATGTTACGTATTTTGTATTAATTTTTATATTCCTGATAAAATTTGTAACTTTTATAATTCAAAATTTTCTAATGAGTTTAAAAGTATTATAATTTTTAATGACTTGTAAAGTAATTAACTGCATAAAATACTACAATTTATATACATCTAGTGCTATTACGAATATTTCAGTATCATTATGAGTTACTAAAGTAGCCAATAATACAAATAGTAATGATATATATATATATATATATATATATATATATATATATATATATATATATATATATGTATATATATATATATATATATATATATATATATATATATATATATATACATTTTTTTTTTTTTTTTTAATCTATTACATCTTCATTTCCATGACATTTTATTTGTTAAATTATTTAAAAAAAAAAAAAAAAAAAAAAAAAAAATGTTTCATGCTTAGGTAAATTTTTTTAAAACGAACATTTTCTTTTAAGAAGGGCTGAATTATAGCTATGAAAATATTCTGTTACTGAAATAAGTTCTATTGCATACTATTACTAGAATTATTTCCTTAAAATTTTCTTCCAAAAGCATCCAATTCTCAAGTAGATGGCAGACCTAGAGAAGAAAAAAAATAGCAACCAATCAGTGCGCGGCATTATTTTCCCTTGTCCAAATGCAAGTGAAAGTAGCTAATATGCCTCCCGCCGTATTCATCAGACATTGCCCCTTCCGAGTTCAATTGTTCCTGTAGATGTCACGTCGCCTGACTAAGCAGCGTTTTACATCACATTAAAATACTAAAAATTGTTTCGATTCGTGAACAGCCTCAAAACATGAAAATGTTAAACAACCGACATGATAGTTGAAAGCTGCCAGAAAAATGGAAACACGTAGAGTCTAGTGATGAACAATACTCTGAATAAACAATGAATTTATAATTTTTGATAGTAAACGGCGGAAACTTATTTGTTCACTGACAAGTAAAGAAATTAGGACTGTAATTCAAGCAAATAAATTCTGTACATTAATAGAAAACAGAAAAAAACAAATTAAATCATAGTAAAAGATACTTGAGTTTGGCTAATTTTCAGGTGGGCAAGGCGGTTACGGACAAGGAGCAGGGAGAGGAGCAGGAGCAGGTGCAGGTGCAGGACAGGGAGCAGGTGCAGGAAGAGGAGCAGGTGGATACGGATATGGTGAGATGGAACAATTATAATGACATTTTATAACACTCTTATTTTATCTCTTCTAATCAACTTTAAATATTTAAAATGTTATTATTTTAAGTTTTTATTAAATTTTTGTAAATATCTTTTTAAAATATTCACCACTTTTCTTTAAAAGTCGTACTTATACAATATAAAGTACAGAGTGTCCATACTTAAAGTTTAACTTTCAAAAGCTGTAGGAAAAAAATGGATTAAATGAAGAAACAGAAATGTGACGTGCATATACTCAATATACATAAATGGTAAGGCATAAAAAAAAAATTGCTACTTTAAATATTCCTTTTTGCCATCACAAATCCACCTTCTTATTGATACACAAATTAAATTTCATTCCATTTTTACCAGTTATTTTTTTTAATTAATATTTAATTATAAATACTCTTTAATAATTCAAGAATATAGTACTATATTTTAAACAATTAAATTTTATGTGTTGAAAGAAAACAAAAACACTGTTAAATCAAAGTTTAAGATATTTAAGTTTGACTTATTTTCAGGTGCAAGAGGATCCGGACAAGGAGCAGGTGCGGAACAAGTTTTGTTGAAGTTTAATGGCTCATGGTCTACACAAAGACCATTCCGCACAAAACCAATGATTATCTATTTATGCTAGTTAAAATTGATTAAAAAAATTATTCTTAACTATTTTCTTAAAAGTAAAAAAAAAGTTTTTAAAATCTAGATATCAAATCCATTTAAAGTAAAAATTTTGAATTTTTTTTTTTGCGGAGGTGAACACAAAATAATTTTTAATTTAAGAAAGTAGTACTACATTTTAAAGAAATAAATTTCATATATTTGAGAAAAAAAAAACAAAAAAAAACACTTTGTTAAATCAGGGTTTAAGATATTTAAGTTTGCTTATTTTCAGGTACAGGCGGACCAGGAACAGGTGCAGCAGCATCGGCAGTAGCAGATGGTAATGTAAAAGATGGATAAAATACTTGATAAAATTTTATAATTCTCAAATTTACTCCCATTTAACCAATTTCGAAGTTTCGAAAAATTTATCAATTGAAGTTTTATTCAATTTTAGTAAATAATTTTTTTAAACGTGCACTACTTTTTCTTTACATATCCTACTTGTGCCGACCAAACGGTATAGTGGTTAGCGTGCTGGCTTCTAGACCGCGAGGTTGCGGGTTCGAGTCAAGTGTAGGCATGGGTACTTGTAAATGTATGTTGGTTTGTTAAATGACGAAATGTTTCGGCGCATTATAGCCCTCGTGTTGCTGACGGCGCCAAATAATCTGAATACAACCAACCAACCATATCCTACTTGTTCAATTTAGACTACAGGGTGACCATAACTAAATTTTAACTTTCAAAAGCTGTAAATAAACGAACTGACAAAATGAACTGGAATTTTTTCTGCATATACTCAAATAGCATAAACGGTATTGCATAAGAAAAAATTGCTATTTCAATCTTTATTTTAAGCCATACCATTCCCAAATCTCAATGGATATACATTAGGGTGGAGGGAGAAAACCTTTTTTTCGCAATTCCAATCGGCAGAGTGTGCAAAAGTTGTATTTTGGTTTAATTATTCTATCGCAACATTTTGATCAAAATCCGTTAATATCTTCCGATGCCCCAAGCCACTGAAAATTTGCTGAAAAGTAAATTTTTAGCAAAAAAAAAAATCCTAAAGGAAACATTTCGTAAAAATAATTTACAGAATTGGCAGGATAATTTAATAATACAATTTAGATGTTCTTAAATATAGAAAAAGTATTTTAAATTTGCTTCTTATTTTGCAATACAACAAATCTTCTGAATGCCAGCCAAAAATCAAATTTAAAAAAAAAAAGTATTTCAAATTTTGAAGAATATAACATTAAAATCTAAGATTATATGAAAATAAAAAAAATTGGATTTTATTATAATAATTCATCAGTGAAAGATTTTTACATTTCCGACATCTTTATAAAGTGATTAATCATTTACTTGGGTTGAACTTTAACTTATTACCATCATCATTAGAGAAAGAATCTTTACTAATAAATTGAAATTAAAGTTAATTTGAGATCTTATATTCTGACTTAGTGTTGAAACTTTTTACTAAGGATCTTAATTTTTTTCTATTCCATATGAAACCATGACGCGTCATTTCTCCCCATACACTTTCTATTGCCTCAAAGACAAGTCGGACTCCACATTCAACTGATTGAGTGAGACAAGGATATGACGCCCATTCCAATGCTTTTCCGCTATTCACTGCACTCTCAATTTCATCTGTTGGGATATTACTCATTACAGGAGGATCATAGGGATCAATTGTTTGCCAAATTATATGCTCAGTGTAATCCTCTGATTTAAAGTTATGTTTTGGCAATTTAAAAATTCTAATGTTTACGGTTCCTTTCTCTTGACTTCTAGTAATTAATTTTCGGGTTGACAAAATAAAACTGTTTCGCTGAATAACATCGTCAACTATAGCTATCAAATCGGGTGCCATATATCGAGAAAATGATATAAGTAACCATATATGAGGTGCTTGTTCTGTAAAAAAGTTATTTCTTTTGATATGAAACCATAAAGGTGCATATAATTTCACAATATACGTGGTAAGCGATATCAAATTTTCTGATAGAGTTTCTGTACCTGCATACAACCTCAAAATATAGTTTGCTGTTGTTAGACATCTTGAGTGTGCAATTAGACAAAGCTTTTCAATATAGATCGGAAGAACATGCACCAAGTGATACAGTTAGATAAATATCATATAAATATTTCTGGTCATTACTGAGAGTCAAACTATCTATATTCGGCATATTCTCTAAACTTATTGAGACAAATTTCTTCATAGTGAGATTCTCGAAGGTTTTAATGACTTTGTCACTTTGACTTTGTAATTTTTTTTTTTTTTTTGCCTTACAAATCCTCTTTTCTAATTTATATACATATTCAATTTTATTCCATTCTTAACAGTGATATTTTTACTCAGTTTTTTGAAATTGATATTTAATTATAAATACCCTTTATTCATTCAAGATAGTAGTACTATATTTAAAATAAATAAATGTTATGTATTGAAAGAAAACGAAGACACTGTTAAATCAGGGTTTAAGATATTTAAGTTTGCTTATTTTCAGGTTCAGGCGGATACGGACAAGGAGGATATGGACAAGGAGGAGAAGGAGCAGCAGCGGCAGCAGCAGCGGCGGCAGCAGCAGCATCTGGTAATGGAAAAGATGGATAAAATGATAAAATTTTATAATACTCAAATTTACTCCCATTTAACCATGTTCGAAGTTTCGAAAAATTTATCAATTGAAGTTTTATTCAATTTTAGTAAATAATTTTTTTAAACGTGCACTACTTTTTCTTTACAAATCCTACTTGTTCAATTTAGACTACTGGGTGACCATAACTAAATTTTAACTTTCAAAAGCTGTAAATAAACGAACTGACAAAATGAACTAGAATTTTTTCTGCATATACTCAAAATGCATAAACGGTATTGCATAAGAAAAAATTGCTATTTCAATCTTTATTTAATCACATTTGAGTATTATAAAATTTAAGCCATACCATTCCCAAATCTCAATGGATATACATTAGGGTGGAGGGAGAAAACCTTTTTTTCGCAATTCCATTCGGCAGGGTGTGCAAAAGTTGTATTTTCGTTTAATTATTCAATCGCAATATTTTGATCAAAATCCGTTAATATCTTCCGATGCCCCAAGCCCCTGAAAATTTGCTGAAAAGTAATTTTTTAGCAAAAAAAAATTCTAGAGGAAACATTGCGTAAAAACAATTTACAGAATTGGTAGGATAATTTAATATTAAAATTTAGATGTTCTTAAATATAGAAAAAGTATTTTAAATTTGCTTCTTATTTTGCGATACCTCAAGCCTTCTGAATACCAGCCAAAAATCAAATTTAAAAAAAAAAGTATTTCTAATTTTGAAGAATATAACATTAAAATCTAAGATTATATGAAAATAAAAAAAATAGGATTTTATTATAATAATCCATCTGTGTAAGATTTTTACAATTCCGACATCTTTATAAAGTGATTAATCATTTACTTGGGTTGAACTTTAACTTATTACCATCATCATTAGTGAAAGAATCTTTACTAATAAATTGAAATTAAAGTTAATTTGAGAACTTATATTCTGACTTAGTGTTGAAACTTTTTACTAAGGATCTTAATTTTTTTCTATTCCATATGCAACCATGACGCGTCATTTCTCCCCATACACTTTCTATTGCCTCAAAGACAAGTCGGACTCCACATTCAACTGATTGAGTGAGACAAGGATATGACGCCCATTCCAATGCTTTTCCGCTATTCACTGCACTCTCAATTTCATCTGTTGGGATATTACTCATTACAGGAGGATCATAGGGATCAATTGTTTGATAAATTATACGCTCAGTGTAATCCTCTGATTTGAAGTTATGTTTTGGCAATTTAAAAATTCTAATGTTTACGGTTTCTTTCTTTTGACTTCTAGTAATTAATTTTCGGGTTGACAAAATAAAACTGTTTCGCTGAATAACATCGTCAACAATAGCTATCAAATCGGGTGCCATATATCGAGAAAATGATATAAGTAACCATATATGAGGTGCTTGTTCTGTAAAAAAGTTATTTCTTTTGATATGAAACCATAAAGGTGCATATAATTTCATAATATACGTGGTAAACGATATCAAATTTTCTGATACTGTTTCTGTACCTGCATACAACCTCAAAATATAGTTTGCCAAAATATAGACATCTTGAGTGTGCAATTAAACAAAGCTTTTCAATATAGATCGGAAGAACATGCACCAAGTGATACAGTTAGATAAATATCATATAAATATTTCTGGTCATTACTGAGAATCAAACTATCTATATTCGGCATATTCTCTAAACTTATTGAGACAAATTTCTTCATAGTGAGATTCTCGAAGGTTTTAATGACTTTGTCACTTTGACTTTGTAATTTTTTTTTTTTTTTCTTTTTTTTTTTTTTTTTTTTTTGCCTTACAAATCCTCTTTTCTCATTTATATACATATTCAATTTTATTCCATTCTTAACAGTGATATTTTTACTCAGTTTTTTGAAATTGATATTTAATTATAAATACCCTTTATTCATTCAAGATAGTAGTACTATATTTAAAATAAATAAATGTTATGTATTGAAAGAAAACGAAGACACTGTTAAATCAGGGTTTAAGATATTTAAGTTTGCTTATTTTCAGGTTCAGGCGGATACGGACAAGGAGGATATGGACAAGGAGGAGAAGGAGCAGCAGCGGCAGCAGCAGCATCTGGTAATGGAAAAGATGGATAAAATGATAAAATCTTATAATACTCAAATTTACTCCCATTTTACCATGTTCGAAGTTTCGAAAAATTTATCAATTGAAGTTTTATTCAATTTTAGTAAATAATTTTTTTAAACGTGCACTACTTTTTCTTTACAAATCCTACTTGTTCAATTTAGACTACTGGGTGACCATAACTAAATTTTAACTTTCAAAAGCTGTAAATAAACGAACTGACAAAATGAACTAGAATTTTTTCTGCATATACTCAAAATGCATAAACGGTATTGCATAAGAAAAAATTGCTATTTCAATCTTTATTTAATCACATTTGAGTATTATAAAATTTAAGCCATACCATTCCCAAATCTCAATGGATATACATTAGGGTGGATGGAGAAAACCTTTTTTTCGCAATTCCAATCGGCAGGGTGTGCAAAAGTTGTATTTTGATTTAATTATTCTATCGCAATATTTTGATCAAAATCCGTTAATATTTTCCGATGCCCCAAGCCCCTGAAAATTTGCTGAAAAGTAATTTTTTAGCAAAAAAAATTCTAAAGGAAACATTGCGTAAAAACAATTTACAGAATTGGTAGGATAATTTAATATTAAAATTTAGATGCTCTTAAATATAGAAAAAGTATTTTAAATTTGCTTCTTATTTTGCGATACCCCAAGCCTTCTGAATACCAGCCAAAAATCAAATTTAAAAAAAAAAGTATTTCAAAGTTGGAAGAATATAACATTAAAATCTAAGATTATATGAAAATAAAAAAAATTGGATTTTATTAAAATAATCCATCTGTGAAAAATTTTTACATTTCCGACATCTTTATAAAGTGATTAATCATTTACTTGGGTTGAACTTTAACTTATTACCATCATCATTAGTGAAAGAATCTTTACTAATAAATTGAAATTAAAGTTAATTTGTGATCTTTTATTCGGACTTAGTGTTGAAACTTTTTACTAAGGATCTTAATTTTTTTCTATTCCATATGAAACCATGACGAGTCATTTCTCCCCATACACTTTCTATTGCCTCAAAGACAAGTCGGACTCCACATTCAACTGATTGAGTGAGACAAGGATATGACGCCCATTCCAATGCTTTTCCGCTATTCACTGCACTCTCAATTTCATCTGTTGGGATATTACTCATTACAGGAGGATCATAGGGATCAATTGTTTGCCAAATTATATGCTCAGTGTAATCCTCTGATTTGAAGTTATGTTTTGGCAATTTAAAAATTCTAATGTTTACGGTTTCTTTCTTTTGACTTCTAGTAATTAATTTTCGAGTTGACAAAATAAAACTGTTTCGCTGAATAACATCGTCAACTATAGCTATCAAATCGGGTGCCATATATCGAGAAAATGATATAAGTAACCATATATGAGGTGCTTGTTCTGTAAAAAAGTTATTTCTTTTGATATGAAACCATACAGGTGCATATAATTTCATAATGTGGGATTTCCCCCCCGACTTGAGCACTTCGGATCGTATTGGTTAGGAGCAGTACTACGTCACTGCGTGACGTTGCTGCTTCCTGTCAGCCGTTTTATTTGAATTTCATTCCACGCTATGTAACTAAATTTGTAAGACGTTTAATGAAGAGCTCTTCGGAGCGATGTACTAAATGTTCAACAATAGCTTTTTAAAGTTCCTCCTAGACACCGACCGTTAAATAAACTATGTTAATGTTAAAAAGAAGATTTTATTTCAAACTCAGCATCCCTACAAATTGGGCGTTCGGCCGCGATTGATTTATTTTCCCGTGATTAATTTATTTCTCAAGATTTCTTTTCGAATATAACAGATCAACAAATTTGCATCAAACTGAAAAGCTGCTTTCACCTGAAGTTTTTTTTTAATTCCGAAGTGTCCAATGTTCACGGTGCTCCAACCAGAAGTGTGCCTCTTCCAAACCGTGTGCTCCAACGAAGTAATTTTTGTTCAGAACTGTCCAGTCAAGCCTATAGTTCTCGAAAGGACTTAAGTTTCAGTGACCAGTTCCTGTTTGGACATTAAATTCAAGTGAACAGTTCCTGTTTGGACTTGAAATCCCCTGTCCAGTTCTTGTTCGGACGTGAAGTGACTGCTGGAAGACGTTTTGAATTGCAGCGGAAATCGGAGTTCCAGATAAGCCATTTACAACTTTATTCAAAATATTTTATATTAATTTTAGTGATAATTAAGAATTTTAATATTTAGTTGGAACAATACTTTAATATTATTTTGTCACTAAGTAATTATTTTTTGGAATGTGTTCTTTAAAATTGTTTCGTTTTAAAATACGTTATGTATTAACTATTTGGAAATAGAGGAAGCAAAAAAAAAAAAAAAAAGTTGATCATTCTGTTTTGAGTATTTAAAATAGACAGGAAGTACCAGCTGCATTTGCCATTTGATTTTTTATCTTTTCTTTTTAGGGTTGCTGAATAAAAAAATATTGTGTTGTCTTATTTTTTTCCCCCTAATCATATGGCCTCTGCAACTGAAGTTTTATTTATTTTTTGTTGAACTAGTTTGGAATTATGTTTTTCAGAAAAGAGTTTTTGGAAAGATATTTTCTTTAATGTTGCATGTAAATGATAAATTGGTGGAATCATTGTGGTATTGTTTATATTTTGATAGGATTGTTTCATGTATCCGGTATCAAATAATAGCAGTTGTTATGCCACACTATAAAAGATAGAATTTAATTGATTTGTGAAATTCTAGTGTTAATATTTCTTTGGTGTGCTTTTTTACTGTCGTCGTGCAGTGTTAACGGAAAAGTTAAAGTGTTTTTAAAAGCAAAAGCCAAAAGGCTGTTTGGGGAATATTATACATTGTTTTTCTTAAGAAAAGAAAACTATTTAGAATTTCTAGAAATCTGTATTTGCAGTCGTAAAATAAGAATTTGATTAATTTGTGAAATTCTGGTTGTAATATTTCTTTAGTATGCTTTTTACTGTCGTCGAGCAGTATTAATTTGAATGTTAAGGTATTTTTAAAGCATAAGCCAAAAGGTTGTTTAAGAAATATTGGGTGTAGTTTTTTTTTAAGAAAAGAAAACTTTAGAATTTCTGTGAATTTGATTTAGCTACTCATTGGGAGTTAGTTTAAAATATATTTTTTAGAAAATTGAAGTTGCTATGCAATCAATTGTGGTTTGATAAATTGTATTTTGCAGTATAATTTATGTGTGTAAGGATTTGTATAAGAATTGCTATATTAATTTTTATTAGACAGTATTATTGACAAGGTCTAATTTAATGATAAAGATTAATTAGTGGGTATAGATTGTTTTCTCTGCTGTTTTGATTGGCGAAACATTTGAATACACTTAGGGATTCTAATTAAAATTCCCTGGAACCGTCAATAAGCTGAAAGTTCCTTGTAACGGTTCATTCTTATTTAAAGTTTAAACCCACGTGAAATATAGTTGAAAATTATTAAAAGGTTAATATTTTCGCATTGTTTTTGTTCGAAAGTTATCATGTCCTATTTAAGTAAGGGTCGTAAGACTGACTTAGTTGAGGTCGCTGAGGAGTTGGGTTTGACTACGGCTGATGGAAGTAAGGTAGCAGATATCAGAAAACTGATTTTAGAAAGTGATGACTATGATGAAGAAACGACGCGTATAATTTTGAATCGAATCATCGAAGAGAGGACGGAGCAAGAGGTACGAACCCGAGAACGTGAAGAGAGGGAAACTCGACTTGAGATGCAACGCTTGGAGGTTCAGCGCATGCAACTGCAGACTGCTGCTGTGGTTCCAAGACGAAGTGAAGAAACTCAACAGAAGATCCCGCTTGCTCAGATAACACCTAAATTCGATGAGAAAAAAGACGAAATGGGGTTGTTCCTTATCAACTTTGAAAGACGCGCAGAAATGGCTAGAGTTCCTAAGGAAGATTGGGTAGCCTACCTACTTCATGTGATGCCATCAGATATCTCGAACATGCTTGCTCGAGAGTCGGTTGAAAATGCAAAGAATTTTGATTATGTCAAAGAGTTAATTTTGAAGAAATACAAATTAACCTCTGAAAAATTGAAGAACTTGTTTTATCGACATGTCAAAGGTCCAGATAAGACATGGAGGAGCTACGCACATGAGCTGAGCTGCTATTTTAAAGAATGGATAGCTGATTTAAAAGTCGACTCTTTTGAAGACTTAGTGGACTTGCTCATTACTGAACAGTTAAAATTTAGAGCTCCAGAAGACATAAAAGAACACTTTTTCAAAGAATGGTTAAATCTGAAAAAGCCAGACGATCTCGCTGAAATGTTCGATGAATTTGAAAGTTTGAAGGAGAGTCTCACAAAGAGAAGTTTTCATGGGAAACCTTACAGAAAATTTAGTGAAAATCGCACGAGTCAAGAGCATTCAGGCTACAAGGGATTGAGGCATGTTAAGTCTGAAACTGAAGACAACAGACCAATGTCTGGTCAACGCAAGTTTCACGGACAGAAGAAGCTCCTTTGCTTTGAATGTGGTTCTCCAGAACATCTGCGTAATTCCTGTCCTAAAGTCGTTCGAGACAAGAACAATAAGGCTGAGAAAGATCGTGAAAAAACACCTGAAACACACCTGGTGCAAGTTGCCGTAGAATCAAATGAACCCAAAGATTATCCGGATGCCGATCTTAATAAATTTGTGAAGAAAATCAAATTGGGTGTAGTAACCGCTACAGCACTTCTAGACACAGGCAGTACACGTAATATCTTACGAGATGACATCTACAGAAAAATTAAGCCCCTTCCTTTACTGTCGAAAAATACATCTGTTTTGACCGGCTTAGGCAAAGGTCTAGTTAGAACCATGGGATCGTTCCAGCAAGTAGTCGACATTGACGGACACGTGTGCCGACTTGACTTTCAAGTTATCCCTGTTGAGGATTTCAATTTTGAAGCCATCATTGGGTCAGCATTTTTAGCTCATGCTCCCTGTCCTTTTCATGAGAAGACTGAAACTTTCTTGGATGAGTCAGCTGAATGGATATTCTTAACAGAAGATGGAACAGCGAATGAGTTGGATCTTAATCATATCAAGGAAGCAAATCTTCGTCAAAGTGTAACAGACCTTGTAACCTCCTACCAACCGAAGAAAACAAAGTTCACTGATATTTCAATGAAAATCATTTTGGCAGATGAAATACCAGTTTACCAAAGAGCCCGTCGACTGTCATTTTCTGAACGACAAGAAGTCAACAAGCAAATAGATGAGTGGTTGAAGGATGGAATTGTTCGTCCCAGTTCATCAGATTATGCAAGTCCTGTGGTACTTGTCAAGAAGAAAGATCTCACAACACGAATCTGCGTGGACTACAGACAATTAAATCGCAAGCTAGTTAAAGATAGATTCCCGTTGCCCTTGATTGAAGACGTTCTTGACCGGTTGCAAGATGCCACAGTGTTCAGCACCTTAGACTTGAAGAATGGATTTTTCCATGTGCCAGTTGAAGAAAACAGTCGCAAGTACACATCATTCATTGTTCCGGATGGACAGTATGAATTTTTAAAAGTTCCTTTTGGACTCAGTACAAGTCCAAGTGTATTCCAGAGATATGTGTACAATGTATTCAGAGATCTAATGAAAGAAGGCGTTATTGTTATTTATATGGATGATTTGATAATTCCATCAAACGATGAAGCAGAAGGTGTAGAGAAATTGAAAATTGTTCTTCAAAGAGCATCCGAATATGGACTGGAAATAAAGACAAAGAAATGTCAGTTTTTAAAGCACTCAGTAGAATTTCTGGGTCACATTGTTGAAAATGGAACAGTTCGTCCATCGAGTGAGAAGACACTCGCCGTTAAAAAATTTCCTATTCCAACAAATGTTAAGCAAGTACAAAGTTTCCTTGGCCTCACAGGTTACTTCAGGAAGTTTATTCAAGGGTATTCGAAGATCGCAAAACCCCTTAGTGATCTCCTTCGAAAGGACTGTCCATTTGTGTTCGGGTATGAGCAAAAGGATGCCTACGAGAAACTTAAATACCTTCTCGCCACAAGCCCCGTTTTACATCTATTCAAGCCAGGTCGAAAAACTGAATTGCACACAGACGCCAGCAAAGAAGGTTTCGGTGCCGTACTTCTTCAGGAGTCTGACGATGGACAATTACATCCCGTCCATTTCATGTCTAAAAAAACCAGTCCAGCGGAAGAGAAATATAGCAGTTATGAATTGGAGGTTCTCGCAATTGTAGAAGCCTTAAAAAAGCTGCGGGTGTATCTGATGGGAAGCAAATTTAAAATCGTGACAGACTGCTCTGCTTTTCAGATGACAATGAACAAAAAAGATCTAGTAACCAGGATTGCAAGGTGGGCTCTACTTTTAGAAGAATTCGATTACGAGATAGTTCATAGACCAGGGCAAAGAATGAAACATATTGATGCCTTGAGTAGAAATCCAGTAATGATTATTGATGAAACTGTAACTGCAAGATTGAAAGTTGCTCAATGCAAAGATGAGTACATAACAACACTGAAATCATTAGTAAAAGAGGACAGCCACCAAGAATATTTCTTGAAGAATGACATTTTGTACAAGTACGAAAATGGTCGAGAATTAATGGTTGCACCCAAAGGGATGCAGACTGAATTGATTAAATCAGCCCACGAAAAAGGACATTTTTCAGTTGCGAAAACAAAAGAAATTGCAAAACGAGACTTCTTCATTCCTGATCTTCATTCCCAGACTGAAACGGTGGTTGCCAATTGCATACCGTGTATCTTGGCAAATAAGAAAAGCTGCAAGAAAGAAGGAATGTTGCATCCGATTCCCAAAGAAGATCTCATTGTAAAAGAAATCTTAACCAAAGAAATAATGGATTACTACAGCAACCAAAGGAATCAACTCGGAAGAGAAGCCAAAGAAAACATCCTTAAAATCAAAGATGAAAATAAAAAACAGCATGATAAAAAATGCAAAAAGGCTACTATCTATAAACTGGGCAATTTAGTAGCTATCCAACGAACTCAGTTTGGTACAGGACTGAAGCTAAGACCCAAATTCTTCGGCCCATACGAAGTCACCAAAGTTAATGGTAGGGACAGATACGAGGTAGCTAAAATAGGGAATCATGCAGGCCCAAATCAAACCACCTCTTCAGCTGACCTCGTGAAACCATTTGGGTAGCCCCTTCTAAAAAAAAAAATTTTTTTTTTTCATCATAAGTATAATTGTGTTTGTGTATTTGTATATTCTAATAATGTGTTCATATTCATAACGATATTTAAAATGCACAATTTAATGTTCAATTGTATAATTACTATAAAATTATGTGTGTTTGTAAACGATTCGCAGTGCTCTTGATAAGTATTTTAATTTTTTAAGTACGCCGCTGTGGTCAGCGACATGTCAGGACGGCCGATTTGTGGGATTTCCCCCCCGACTTGAGCACTTCGGATCGTATTGGTTAGGAGCAGTACTACGTCACTGCGTGACGTTGCTGCTTCCTGTCAGCCGTTTTATTTGAATTTCATTCCACGCTATGTAACTAAATTTGTAAGACGTTTAATGAAGAGCTCTTCGGAGCGATGTACTAAATGTTCAACAATAGCTTTTTAAAGTTCCTCCTAGACACCGACCGTTAAATAAACTATGTTAATGTTAAAAAGAAGACAAACTCAGCATCCCTACAATAATATACGTGGTAAGCGATATCAAATTTTCTGATAGTGTTTCTGTACCTGCATACAACCTCAAAATATAGTTTGCTGTTGTTAGACATCTTGAGTGTGCAATTAGACAAAGCTTTTCAATATAGATCGGAAGAACATGCATCAAGTGATACAGTTAGATAAATATCATATAAATATTTCTGGTCATTACTGAGAGTCAAACTATCTATATTCGGCATATTCTCTAAACTTATTGAGACAAATTTCTTCATAGTGAGATTCTCGAAGGTTTTAATGACTTTGTCACTTTGACTTTGTAATTTTTTTTTTTATTATTTTTTTTTTGCCTTACAAATCCTCGTTTCTCATTTATATACATATTCAATTTTATTCCATTCTTAACAGTGATATTTTTACTCAGTTTTTTGAAATTGATATTTAATTATAAATACCCTTTATTCATTCAAGATAGTAGTACTATATTTAAAATAAATAAATTTTATGTATTGAAAGAAAACGAAGAAACTGTTAAATCAGGGTTTAAGATATTTAAGTTTGCTTATTTTCAGGTTCAGGCGGATACGGACAAGGAGGATATGGACAAGGAGGAGAAGGAGCAGCAGCGGCAGCAGCAGCGGCTGCAGCAGCAGCATCTGGTAATGGAAAAGATGGATAAAATGATAAAATTTTATAATACTCAAATTTACTCCCATTTAACCATGTTCGAAGTTTCGAAAAATTTATCAATTGAAATTTTATTCAATTTTAGTAAATAATTTTTTTAAACGTGCACTACTTTTTCTTTACAAATCCTACTTGTTCAATTTAGACTACAGGGTGACCATAACTAAATTTTAACTTTAAAAAGCTGTAAATAAACGAACTGACAAAATGAACTAGAATTTTTTCTGCATATACTCAAAATGCATAAACGGTATTGCATAAGAAAAAATTGCTATTTCAATCTTTATTTAATCACATTTGAGTATTATAAAATTTAAGCCATACCATTCCCAAATCTCAATGGATATACATTAGGGTGGAGGGAGAAAACCTTTTTTTCGCAATTCCAATCGGCAGGGTGTGCAAAAGTTGTAATTTGGTTTAATTATTCTATCACAATATTTTGATCAAAATCCGTTAATATCT
Organism: Linyphia triangularis; assembly: GCA_963978545.1. NCBI lineage: Eukaryota > Metazoa > Arthropoda > Arachnida > Araneae > Linyphiidae > Linyphia > Linyphia triangularis. The sequence continues at coordinate 6,976,711 of OZ021726.1, forward strand.
TCCGATGCCCCAAGCCCCTGAAAATTTGCTGAAAAGTAATTTTTTAGCAAAAAAAAGTCCTAAAAAAAAAACATTTCGTAAAAACAATTTACAGAATTGGCAGGATTATTTAAAAATACAATTTAGATGTTTTTAAATATAGAAAAAGTATTTTAAATCTGCTTCTTATTTTTCGATACCCCAAGCCTTCTGAATTCCAGCCAAAAAGCAAATTTAAAAAAAAAAAAAAAGTATTTCAAAGTTTGAAGAGTATAACATTAAAATCTAAGGTTATATAAAAATAAACTAATTTGATATTATGCCAAATTATTATTTTATTATTATAGATTAACATATGTTTTTTTTCCTTAATCGTTATTAATTCCTAGATTTAATCATAACGTGAGAGTTTATATCTGTGAAATTTATTTTCAACACTTAAGTATGTTAAGTGTCTAATCATAAGGAGACCTAGTACCGGTAATGTTAATTTTTATAACCTTTTTCGCTGAATAACATCGTCAACTATAGCTCGCAAATCCAGTGCCATATATAAAGAAAATAATATAAGTAACCATATATGAGGTGCTTGTTCTGTAAGAAATCTATTTCTTTTGATATGAAACCATAAAGGTGCATATAATTTCATAATATACGTGGTAAGTGATATCAAATTTTCTGATAGAGTTTCTGTACCTGCATACAATCTCAAAATATAGTTTGCTGTTGTTAGACATCTTGAGTGTGCAATTAGACAAAGCTTTTCAATATAGATCGGAAGAACATGCACCAAGTGATACAGTTAGATAAATATCATATAAATATTTCTGGTCATTACTGAGAGTCAAACTATCTATATTCGGCATATTCTCTAAACTTATTGAGAGAAATTTCTCCATAGTGAGATTCTCGAAGGTTTAATGACTTTGCAATTTTTTTTTTTTTTTTTTTTGCCTTACAAATATTCTTTCTTTATTTATATACATACTAGCTGAATACCCGTGCTGCGCTACGAAATTTTACTATTAGCATTTTAGCGATCAAAAGACATTCATGTATTCTACACTTCAGACGTTTGCTCCCATTTCGATCCCGACAAATTGATTTATCAAAATAGGAACTTTCCTTTGTTGACATTTTAAACGAAATTTATAATTGTGAATAGCAAACTGGAATAGTTTATTGTGTTTATGTTTGCTCTTAGTTCTAAATTTCAAAGTAGTAGCTGTATTGGAATTAAGTTAATTAGACATTAAGTTAATCCTCGTATAGTTTCAATGTTGCGTCGTCTTTTCATCCCTTAAAAATTCGTTAATCGATATTGGAATGACTTATTTTTTTAACATTTGCAAAAAAATATCAGAAAAATGACTACATTGGAAGAGGAACATTCGGATATCCCTCGTTTGGAATATTTAACCCCTTTTCGACCCCTTAAAGTTGGTTAATCGAGAACAGAATAGCTTACTTTTTCTATGTTTAATATTTTTTGACATTTGTACCAAATTTCCGAGTTGTGACCATATGGGAAGTGGTACATTCGAATATTCCTCGTTTGGAACGTTTAACCCCTTTTCCACCCCTTGATCCACCCGAGATCGGAATAGTTTACTTTTTCTGCGTTTGTCTTTATTGATATTCACACCAGTTTTCAGAATTGTGAAAATATAAGAAGTAGGACATTCGAATATATCGCTCGTTTGGAACGTTTAACCCCTGTTCCACCCCTTAAAGTGGGTTAATCGAGATCGGAATAACTTACTTTTTCTTCGTTTGTCTTTATTGATATTCTCACCCATTTTTAGAGTTGTGACGAAATGAGAAGTAGGACATTCGAATATATCGCTCGTTTGGAACGTTTAACCCCTTTTTGACCTCTTAAAGTGGGTTAATCGAGATCGGAATAGCTTACTTTTTCTATGTTTACCATTGTTGACATTTGTACCAATTTTTAGAGTTGTGACCATACAGGAAGTGGTACATTCGAATATCCCCCGTTTGGAACGTTTAACCCCTTTTTGACCTCTTAGAATGGGTAAATAGAGATCGGAATAGCTTACTTTTTATACGTTTGTTTTTGTTGATACTTGCACCAGATTTCAGAGTTGTGACGAAAGGGGAAGTAGGACATTCGAATATCCCTCGTTTGGAACGTTTAACCCCTGTTCCACCCCTTAAAGTGGGTTAATCGAGACCGGAATAACTTACTTTTTCTTCGTTTGTCTTTATTGATATTCTCACCCATTTTTAGAGTTGTGACGAAATGAGAAGTAGGACATTCGAATATTTCTCGTTTGGAACGTTTAACCCCTTTTCGAGCCCTTAAAGTGGGTTAATCGAGATCGGAATAGCTTACTTTTTCTATGTTTACTATTGTTAATATTTGTACCAATTTTTAGAGTTGTGACTATGTGGGAAGTAGGATTTTCGAATGTCCCCCGTTTGGAACGTTTAACCCCTTTTCGACCCCTTAAAGTGGGTTAATCGAGATCGGAATAGTTTACTTTTTCTATTTTTACCATTGTTGATATTTGTGCCGATTTTCAGAGTTGTGACTATGTGGGAAGTAGGATTTTCGAATGTCCCCCGTTTGAAACGTTTAACCCCTTTTCGACCCCTTAAAGTGGGTTAATCGAGATCGGAATAGTTTACTTTTTCTATTTTTACCATTGTTGATATTTGTGCCGATTTTCAGAGTTGTGACTATGTGGGAAGTAGGATTTTCGAATGTCCCCCGTTTGGAACGTTTAACCCCTTTTCGACCCCTTAAAGTGGGTTAATCGAGATCGGAATAGTTTACTTTTTCTATTTTTACCATTGTTCATATTTGTGCCGATTTTCAGAGTTGTGACTATGTGGGAAATAGGATTTTCGAATGTCCCCCGTTTGGAACGTTTAACCCCTTTTCGACCCCTTAAAGTGGGTTAATCGAGATCGGAATAGTTTACTTTTTCTATTTTTACCATTGTTGATATTTGTACCGATTTTCAGAGTTGTGACAATGTGGGAAGTAGGATTTTCGAATGTCCCCCGTTTGGAACGTTTAACCCCTTTTCGACCCCTTAAAGTGGGTTAATCGAGATCGGAATAGTTTACTTTTTCTATTTTTACCATTGTTGATATTTGTGCCGATTTTCAGAGTTGTGACTATGTGGGAAGTAGGATTTTCGAATGTCCCCCGTTTGGAACGTTTAACCCCTTTTCGACCCCTTAAAGTGGGTTAATCGAGATCGGAATAGTTTACTTTTTCTATTTTTACCATTGTTGATATTTGTACCGATTTTCAGAGTTGTGACTATGTGGGAAGTGGGAGAATTAGTGATGAGTGAGTCAGTGAGTGAGGGCTTTGCCTTATATATATAGAGATTCAATTTTATTCCATTCTTAACAGTGATATTTTTACTCGGTTTTTTTAAATTGATATTTAATTATAAATACCCTTTATTCATTCAAGATAGTAGTACTATATTTAAAATAAATAAATTTTATGTATTGAAAGAAAACGAAGAAACTGTTAAATCAGGGTTTAAGATATTTAAGTTTGCTTATTTTCAGGTTCAGGCGGATACGGACAAGGAGGATATGGACAAGGAGGAGAAGGAGCAGCAGCGGCAGCAGCAGCGGCTGCAGCAGCAGCATCTGGTAATGGAAAAGATGGATAAAATGATAAAATTTTATAATACTCAAATTTACTCCCATTTAACCATGTTCGAAGTTTCGAAAAATTTATCAATTGAAATTTTATTCAATTTTAGTAAATAATTTTTTTAAACGTGCACTACCTTTTCTTTACAAATCCTACTTGTTCAATTTAGACTACAGGGTGACCATAACTAAATTTTAACTTTCAAAAGCTGTAAATAAACGAACTGACAAAATGAACTGGAATTTTTTCTGCATACACTCAAAATGCATAAACGGTATTGCATAAAAAAAATTGCTATTTAAAACTTTATTTTAAGCCATACCATTCCCACAACTCAATGGATATACATTAGGGTGGAGGGAGATAACCTTTTTTTCGCAATTCCAATCGGCCGGGTGTGCAAAAGTTGTAATTTGGTTTAATTATTCTATCACAATATTTTGATCAAAATCCGTTAATATCTTCCGATGCCCCAAGCCCCTGAAAATTTGCTGAAAAGTAATTTTTTAGCAAAAAAAAGTCCTAAAAAAAAACATTTCGTAAAAACAATTTACAGAATTGGCAGGATTATTTAAAAATACAATTTAGATGTTTTTAAATATAGAAAAAGTATTTTAAATCTGCTTCTTATTTTTCGATACCCCAAGCCTTCTGAATTCCAGCCAAAAAGCAAATTTAAAAAAAAAAAAAAGTATTTCAAAGTTTGAAGAGTATAACATTAAAATCTAAGGTTATATAAAAATAAACTAATTTGATATTATGCCAAATTATTATTTTATTATTATAGATTAACATATGTTTTTTTTCCTTAATCGTTATTAATTCCTAGGTTTAATCATAACGTGATAGTTTATATCTGTGAAATTTATTTTCAACACTTAAGTATGTTAAGTGTCTAATCATAAGGAGACCTAGTACCGGTAATGTTAATTTTTATAACCTTTTTCGCTGAATAACATCGTCAACTATAGCTCGCAAATCCAGTGCCATATATAAAGAAAATAATATAAGTAACCATATATGAGGTGCTTGTTCTGTAAGAAATCTATTTCTTTTGATATGAAACCATAAAGGTGCATATAATTTCATAATATACGTGGTAAGTGATATCAAATTTTCTGATAGAGTTTCTGTACCTGCATACAATCTCAAAATATAGTTTGCTGTTGTTAGACATCTTGAGTGTGCAATTAGACAAAGCTTTTCAATATAGATCGGAAGAACATACACCAAGTGATACAGTTAGATAAATATCATATAAATATTTCTGGTCATTACTGAGAGTCAAACTATCTATATTCGGCATATTCTCTAAACTTATTGAGAGAAATTTCTCCATAGTGAGATTCTCGAAGGTTTAATGACTTTGCAATTTTTTTTTATTTTTTTTTTGCCTTACAAATATTCTTTCTTTATTTATATACATACTAGCTGAATACCCGTGCTGCGCTACGAAATTTTACTATTAGCATTTTAGCGATCAAAAGACATTCATGTATTCTACACTTCAGACGTTTGCTCCCATTTCGATCCCGACAAATTGATTTATCAAAATAGGAACTTTCCTTTGTTGACATTTTAAACGAAATTTATAATTGTGAATAGCAAACTGGAATAGTTTATTGTGTTTATGTTTGCTCTTAGTTCTAAATTTCAAAGTAGTAGCTGTATTGGAATTAAGTTAATTAGACATTAAGTTAATCCTCGTATAGTTTCAATGTTGCGTCGTCTTTTCATCCCTTAAAAATTCGTTAATCGATATTGGAATGACTTATTTTTTTAACATTTGCAAAAAAATATCAGAAAAATGACTACATTGGAAGAGGAACATTCGGATATCCCTCGTTTGGAATATTTAACCCCTTTTCGACCCCTTAAAGTTGGTTAATCGAGAACAGAATAGCTTACTTTTTCTATGTTTAATATTTTTTGACATTTGTACCAAATTTCCGAGTTGTGACCATATGGGAAGTGGTACATTCGAATATTCCTCGTTTGGAACGTTTAACCCCTTTTCCACCCCTTGATCCACCCGAGATCGGAATAGTTTACTTTTTCTGCGTTTGTCTTTATTGATATTCACACCAGTTTTCAGAATTGTGAAAATATAAGAAGTAGGACATTCGAATATATCGCTCGTTTGGAACGTTTAACCCCTGTTCCACCCCTTAAAGTGGGTTAATCGAGATCGGAATAACTTACTTTTTCTTCGTTTGTCTTTATTGATATTCTCACCCATTTTTAGAGTTGTGACGAAATGAGAAGTAGGACATTCGAATATATCGCTCGTTTGGAACGTTTAACCCCTTTTTGACCTCTTAAAGTGGGTTAATCGAGATCGGAATAGCTTACTTTTTCTATGTTTACCATTGTTGACATTTGTACCAATTTTTAGAGTTGTGACCATATAGGAAGTGGTACATTCGAAAATCCCTCGTTTGGAACGTTTAACCCCTTTTTGACCTCTTAGAATGGGTAAATAGAGATCGGAATAGCTTACTTTTTATACGTTTGTTTTTGTTGATACTTGCACCAGATTTCAGAGTTGTGACGAAAGGGGAAGTAGGACATTCGAATATCCCTCGTTTGGAACGTTTAACAACTGTTCCACCCCTTAAAGTGGGTTAATCGAGACCGGAATAACTTACTTTTTCTTCGTTTGTCTTTATTGATATTCTCACCCATTTTTAGAGTTGTGACGAAATGAGAAGTAGGACATTCGAATATTTCTCGTTTGGAACGTTTAACCCCTTTTCGAGCCCTTAAAGTGGGTTAATCGAGATCGGAATAGTTTACTTTTTCTATGTTTACTATTGTTAATATTTGTACCAATTTTTAGAGTTGTGACTATGTGGGAAGTAGGATTTTCGAATGTCCCCCGTTTAGAACGTTTAACCCCTTTTCGACCCCTTAAAGTGGGTTAATCGAGATCGGAATAGTTTACTTTTTCTATTTTTACCATTGTTGATATTTGTGCCGATTTTCAGAGTTGTGACTATGTGGGAAGTAGGATTTTCGAATGTCCCCCGTTTGGAACGTTTAACCCCTTTTCGACCCCTTAAAGTGGGTTAATCGAGATCGGAATAGTTTACTTTTTCTATTTTTACCATTGTTGATATTTGTGCCGATTTTCAGAGTTGTGACTATGTGGGAAGTAGGATTTTCGAATGTCCCCCGTTTGGAACGTTTAACCCCTTTTCGACCCCTTAAAGTGGGTTAATCGAGATCGGAATAGTTTACTTTTTCTATTTTTACCATTGTTGATATTTGTACCGATTTTCAGAGTTGTGACAATGTGGGAAATAGGATTTTCGAATGTCCCCCGTTTGGAACGTTTAACCCCTTTTCGACCCCTTAAAGTGGGTTAATCGAGATCGGAATAGTTTACTTTTTCTATTCTTACCATTGTTGATATTTGTGCCGATTTTCAGAGTTGTGACAATGTGGGAAGTAGGATTTTCGAATGTCCCCCGTTTTTAACGTTTAACCCCTTTTCGACCCCTTAAATTGGGTTAATCGAGATCGGAATAGTTTACTTTTTCTATTTTTACCATTGTTGATATTTGTGCCGATTTTCAGAGTTGTGACTATGTGGGAAGTGGGAGAATTAGTGATGAGTGAGTCAGTGAGTGAGGGCTTTGCCTTATATATATAGAGATTCAATTTTATTCCATTCTTAACAGTGATATTTTTACTCAGTTTTTTTAAATTGATATTTAATTATAAATACCCTTTATTCATTCAAGATAGTAGTACTATATTTAAAATAAATAAATTTTATGTATTGAAAGAAAACGAAGACACTGTTAAATCAGGGTTAAAGATATTTAAGTTTGCTTATTTTCAGGTACAGGCGGATACGGACAAGGAGGATATGGACAAGGAGGAGAAGGATCAGCAGCGGCAGCAGCAGCAGCGGCGTCAGCAGCAGCAGCTGGTAATGGAAAAGATGGATAAAATGATAAAATTTTATAATACTCAAATTTACTGCCATTTAACCATGTTCGAAGTTTCGAAAAATTTATCAATTGAAGTTTTATTCAATTTTAGTAAATAATTCTTTTAAACGTGCACTACTTTTTCTTTACAATTCCTACTTGTTCAATTTAGACTACAGGGTGACCATAACTAAATTTTAACTTTCAAAAGCTGTAAACAAACGAACTGACAAAATGAACTGGAATTTTTTCTGCATATACTCAAAATGCATAAACGGTATTGCATAAAAAAAAAATTGCTATTTAAAACTTTATTTTAAGCCATACCATTCCCACAACTCAATGGATATACATTAGGGTGGAGGGAGATAACCTTTTTTTCGCAATTCCAATCGGCCGGGTGTGCAAAAGTTGTAATTTGGTTTAATTATTCTATCACAATATTTTGATCAAAATCCGTTAATATCTTCCGATGCCCCAAGCCCCTGAAAATTTGCTGAAAAGTAATTTTTTAGCAAAAAAAAGTCCTAAAGGAAACATTTCGTAAAAACAATTTACAGAATTGGCAGGATTATTTAAAAATACAATTTAGATGTTTTTAAATATAGAAAAAGTATTTTAAATTTGCTTCTTATTTTGCGATACCCAAAGCCTTCTGAATCCCAGCCAAAAATCAAATAAAAAAAAAGTATTTCAAAGTTTGAAAAATATAACATTAAAATCTAAGATTATATGAATATAAAAAAAATTGGATTTTATTATAATAATTCATCTGTGAAAGATTTTTATATTTCCGACATTTTTATCAAGTGATTCATCATTTAATTGGGTTGAACTTTAACTTATTACCATCATCTTTAGTGAAAGAATCTTTACTAATTAATTGAAATTAAAGTTAATTTGAGTTCTTATAATCTGACTTGGTGTTGAAACTTTTTACTAAGAATCTTAATTTTTTTTCTATTCCATATGCAACCATGACGCGTCATTTCTCCCCATACACTTTCTAAGGCCTCAAAGACAAGTCGGACTCCACATTCAACTGATTGAGTGAGACAAGGATATGACGCCCATTCCAATGCTTTTCCGCTATTCACTGCACTCTCAATTTCATCTGTTGGGATATTACTCATTACAGGAGGATCATAGGGATCAATTGTTTGCCAAATTATATGCTCAGTGTAATCCTCTGATTTGAAGTTGTGATTTGGCAATTTAAAAATTCTAATGTTTTCGGTTTCTTTCTTTTGACTTCTAGTAATTAATTTTCGGGTTGACAAAATAAAACTGTTTCGCTGAATAACATCGTCAACTATAGCTATCAAATCGGGAGCCATATATCGAGAAAATGATATAAGTAACCATATATGAGGTGCTTGTTCTGTAAAAAAGTTATTTCTTTTGATATGAAACCATAAAGGTGCATATAATTTCATAATATACGTGGTAAATGATATCAAATTTTCTGATAGTGTTTCTGTACCTGCATACAACCTCAAAATATAGTTTGCCAAAATATAGACATCTTGAGTGTGCAATTAAACAAAGCTTTTCAATATAGATCGGAAGAACATGCACCAAGTGATACAGTTAGATAAATATCATATAAATATTTCTGGTCATTACTGAGAGTCAAACTATCTATATTCGGCATATTCTCTAAACTTATTGAGACAAATTTCTTCATAGTGAGATTCTCGAAGGTTTAATGACTTTGTCAGTTTGACTTTGTAATTTTTTTTTTTTTTTTTTGCCTTACAAATCCTCTTTTTTCATTTATATACATATTCAATTTTATTCCATTCTTAACAGTGATATTTTTACTCAGTTTTTTTAAATTGATATTTAATTATAAATACCCTTTATTCATTCAAGATAGTAGTACTATATTTAAAATAAATAAATGTTATGTATTGAAAGAAAACGAAGACACTGTTAAATCAGGGTTTAAGATATTTAAGTTTGCTTATTTTCAGGTTCAGGCGGATACGGACAAGGAGGATATGGACAAGGAGGAGAAGGAGCGGCAGCAGCAGCGGCGGCAGCTGCAGCAGCAGCATCTGGTAATAGAAAAGATGGATAAAATGATAAAATTTTATAATACTCAAATTTACTCCCATTTAACCATGTTCGAAATTTCGAAAAATTTATCAATTGAAATTTTATTCAATTTTAGTAAATAATTTTTTTAAACGTGCACTACTTTTTCTTTACAAATCCTACTTGTTCAATTTAGACTACTGGGTGACCATAACTAAATTTTAACTTTCAAAAGCTGTAAATAAACGAACTGACAAAATGAACTAGAATTTTTTCTGCATATACTCAAAATGCATAAACGGTATTGCATAAGAAAAAATTGCTATTTCAATCTTTATTTTAAGCCATACCATTCCCAAATCTCAATGGATATACATTAGGGTGGAGGGAGAAAACCTTTTTTTCGCAATTCCAATCGGCAGGGTGTGCAAAAGTTGTATTTTGATTTAATTATTCTATCACAATATTTTGATCAAAATCCGTTAATATCTTCCGATGCCCCAAGCCCCTGAAAATTTGCTGAAAAGTAATTTTTTAGCAAAAAACAATTCTAAAGGAAACATTGCGTAAAAACAATTTACAGAATTGGTAGGATAATTTAATATTAAAATTTAGATGTTCTTAAATATAGAAAAAGTATTTTAAATTTGCTTCTTATTTTGCGATACCCCAAGCCTTCTGAATACCAGCCAAAAATCAAATTTAAAAAAAAAAGTATTTCTAATTTTGAAGAATATAACATTAAAATCTAAGATTATATGAAAATAAAAAAAATAGGATTTTATTATAATAATCCATCTGTGTAAGATTTTTACAATTCCGACATCTTTATAAAGTGATTAATCATTTACTTGGGTTGAACTTTAACTTATTACCATCATCATTAGTGAAAGAATCTTTACTAATAAATTGAATCTAAAGTTAATTTGAGAACTTATATTCTGACTTAGTGTTGAAACTTTTGACTAAGGATCTTAATTTTTTTCTATTCCATATGCAACCATGACGCGTCATTTCTCCCCATACACTTTCTAATGCCTCAAAGACAAGTCGGACTCCACATTCAACTGATTGAGTGAGACAAGGATATGACGCCCATTCCAATGCTTTTCCGCTATTCACTGCACTCTCAATTTCATCTGTTGGGATATTACTCATTACAGGAGGATTATAGGGATCAATTGTTTGCCAAATTATATGCTCAGTGTAATCCTCTGATTTGAAGTTGTAATTTGGCAATTTAAAAATTCTAATGTTTACGGTTTCTTTCTTTTGACTTCTAGTAATTAATTTTCGGGTTGACAAAATAAAACTGTTTCGCTGAATAACATCGTCAACTATAGCTCGCAAATCGGGTGCCATACCTCGAGAAAATGATATAAGTAACCATATATGACATGCTTGTTCTGTAAGAAAGCTATTTCTTTTGATATGAAACCATAAAGGTGCATATAATTTCATAATATACGTGGTAAGTGATATCAAATTTTCTGATAGAGTTTCTGTACCTGCATACAATCTCAAAATATAGTTTGCTGTTGTTAGACATCTTGAGTGTGCAATTAGACAAAGCTTTTCAATATAGATCGGAAGAACATGCATCAAGTGATACAGTTAGATAAATATCATATAAATATTTCTGGACATTACTGAGAGTCAAACTATCTATATTCGGCATATTCTCTAAACTTATTGAAACAAATTTCTTCATAGTGAGATTCTCGAACGTTTTAATGACTTTCACACTTTGACTTTGTAAACTTTCTTTTTTGCCTTACAAATCCTCTTTCTTCATTTATATACATATTCAATTTTATTCCATTCTTAACAGGGATATTTTTACTCAGTTTTTTGAAATTGATATTTAATTATAAATACCCTTTATTCATTCAAGATTGTAGTACTATATTTAAAATAAATAAATGTTATGTATTGAAAGAAAACGAAGACACTGTTAAATCAAAGTTTAAGATATTTAAGTTTGGCTTTTTTTTTGGGTGCATATGGATACTTACAAGGACAAGGAGCATGTTTGTAGTTTTGGTTGTTGGAATCGCCAAAAAAAACCACATTCGATCGAATAGTAGATTTTATGAACTACCAAGACAGATAGCTGCATTTTAAAAAGTAGACTTTAACTGAATAAAACAATAGAAAACAGTTACAACAGCGCATGACGGACTTTTATACAACCTTCACAGTCGGTGATCCAACATATGTTCTCCCTTCTTCCCTTCTCCGCTCGTCGCGCTACAAGCGGCCAATTCGCAGCTCCCTGCACGCCGCCGCCAAGAGGAAAACAAGTCTCTCGAAAAGACCCGCTTTTTCTCTGACCTAAAAACTTAATGATGAACTTAATGAAAATGAGCCTCGGAAGACTCCAATAGACCCAACTCGAGTAACTCTTGAACTTGCCTGTCGACTTCCTGTCGGTAGGCCATAGGCACGCAGTAGCTGTGGGGTCTTCGTCGAGTAGAATCTGGTAGTAACTCGATTTTATGCTCCCCTATTTTCACAGGTTGCAAAATTCTGGTAAAGATAGTCTCGAATTCTCTCAACAGTTCTTTGAGCTCTACACTTTGCGTGGCGTTCAACCTTGGAGTAGGTATAGCTTCGACCTCTTGCTCAAAACTATCCTTCATTTCTACGATAGGAGCATCCTCTACGTCACCGAATTCTTCTTCTCCTTCGAAAATGACGTTCACCGCCCTAGAATTCACCACGAATTCTCTTATTTTTTTCTGGTGAACATGCTTTACAGCACCGTCTGTCATTTTGACCAAGAAGGAATTTTCATTTTTTAGGGATTTTATCACTCCGGGCCCTTGCCATCTCGCGAGTAGCTTGTTGGATGAATCCGGCAGTAGGACGATGACTCTGTCCCCCGGCTTGAACACTTTCCGCCTCGATCTCAGATTGTAATGATGGGCCATTTTTTCTTGCTGCACCAGCGCCGTCACTCTTGCTCTCTCGGCTGCGTCTTCCAGCTGTGTCTTTAGCTTCTGTAAGTAGACGGATGTTGGCCATGGTGCTCAGCTGTAGACCCTTTGTTTCTCCAGTCCACGAGTCCTTCAGTATTGACAGAGGACCTTCTGGTCGACGTCCATACAGTAACTGAAAAGGCGCGACTCCTGTTGTCCGGTTTGGGACTTCTCTATAAGCCCACAGTATGAACGGGACCTTGGTGTGCCAATTCCTTGGCTCTTCTCTGATGGCATGACGCAACATATTCTTTAATGTTTTGTTGAACCTTTCTACTAGACCGTTGGACTGAGGGTAAAGTGGAGTAGAGAATCTTGGACTAGAACCCATTCGCTTCTCAAACTCTTGGGTTAACTGCGCGTTAAAGTTCGTTCCATTGTCGGAAGCGATGACGTTGGGAATTCACGTTCTCATGAAAATGGTAAGTAGTGCTTCACATGTAGTTTTCGCTGTGAGACTAGTTATCGGGACGGCTTCCGCCCACCTCGTGTGTTGGTCGACCATACATAAGATATATTTGTGTCCTTTAGAACTAGGAGGATCTATTGGTCCGATGAGATCCACGTTGACCACTTGGAATGGCAACCCTGGCCTGGCCACTGGGGTAATCGGTGCTTGATCTTTCAATGTACCTTTCCGTACCAACTGACAATCTTCACAGACTAGACAGAATCGCCTGACGTCCTTCGAAAGCCCATTCCAGAAGAAAGAGCATCTGATCCTCTCTGTGGTCTTCTTAGCTCCCATATGTCCTCCAAACACCGAGGAGTGGGCTAACCTCAACACTTCTTCCCTCCGACACTTGGGTAGTACCAACTGACTGATCCTCTCCCAGAGGATCTTATCCCTGTGAAATAGCAGATGATCCTTGATATAGAATCCCCCTTTCCCTTCTCTTGCATGTCTTCGAGCTGCCTCCATATCGGCACATTCTTCTTGGTTCTTACGGAAGACTTCCATCTCGGACGACTCAACCTCATCTTCCCCTTGGACATCGACACTGGCCAGATCAGTTAGCTCTTCCTGTTCCGACGCATCAGTCTCAGATTTACTCTCTTTAGTATTTTGTTTCGACTCGTTTCCTTCTGCCGGTTGTTCCACCCTGTTGACTTCAGCCGGTTTTTCGAGAGTTAATCCTTGTCGTTCTCTCAGCATATCTCTGATATCAGGTGGCAACAGGATATCCTCGCCCAGTGAAGGTACGATGGCGCACAACACCTCCTGATGGGTTACCTCACCCTTTCCTCCTAATATCAAGCTTAGAGGAATATTGACCACCGGGCATTTTATGGCTGGACCGAATATCCCTTGTAAAAGGAGGGACGACCTTTCTCCGTCTGGTAAGGATCCTGCTACATCTGCCCGAACCACCGTGATTTCCTTACCCGAGTCGATCAGTGCCTTGGCCTGTCTTCCGTTAACGCTGACTGGGACGCTTCAGTTGGGTTCCCTAAGTTGGGTCTCCAACTTCCTTCTTGCAACGATGTAACTCTGGCTACGATCGCCGCTCCACTCGTACTCCGGGTAGCTCCATCTTCGTGGACGTCATCTTCTTCGGTCACCGCCATATTTACATTTGCCCTTCTTAGGGAATCGTGATCCGGCTTGGGTTTTTCCAGTTTTGGGCAGTTCCTTTTTATGTGCCCCTCCGATTTGCAAAAATAGCAAATCACTTTGGAGTTAACCTTGAGAGATTCGTTTCCTCTTGGAGGATTTCGCCTACTGTTCTGCCCTTGATGCTGATATGCGTGGACCTTAGAGTTTGCCCCTGGATATTCCGTATCCTGTTGATTCCTGCCTCCAAAAGGAACCTTCTTGGATGCGTTGTCGCTGACATTCTTTTTCCTAAAGCCTCTGACGCTTTCATACTTGTCTAAGAGCTCAGCCATAACTATAGGTGATGTTATGGTGCTCCACTCATCTACGAAGTGTTCTTTTACCTCTAATGGTACTTTCCGCTTGATCTGATCCACCACCATAAGATCCTTCAGTCCCTCCAAGTTAGAAACTTTGAGCCCATTAATCCATTCCTCGAAGTAATTTTTCAATTCGAATGAAAAATCCTTCCTAGTTTTCTCCTCGATACGTTTATGCTGAGCAAATTTCAAACGAAATGCTTCCGGGCTCAGCTTAAATCGTTTAAGCAATAACTCCTTAATATGATTGTAGTCGTACGCCACAGTCGCATCCTCTCTAGCTATCGGCTGCGTAATATCATACGGCAGCAAACCTAGTAAATGGGATACCCAGTCTTCCCTCTTGATGTGGGGCATGCTCAGCTTGGCGTTCGAAAAGTACCAACCACAAAGATATGTCACCCTCCTTAGGATCAAATTTTTTAATTAACTTCTGAAGGTCCTGAAAGCCTCTATGGTTCCTCGGGTCCTCTACATTGGTAGTGACAGTCAGCCCATGTACAACCGACACAATTCGCAGTTTTTCCAGCTCAAATGACCTCTCCACTTCCAAAGCCAGTTGTTTCCTCTCTTCTTCAGCTATCCGTTGAGCCGCATCTAGTGCACGTTCAGCTGCCTCTTCTGCATGCTTCTTCGCCTCTTCTTGTTCAAGCCTTTCGGCGATGATATTGTCCAGAAACCCTTCTGTAAACTCGGGATCACTTTTCAAAATCAGATTCCTCAAATCTACCACTTTGTGTCCTGGCAAAACCTTTAAATTAAGTTCCTCGCAGAGAACTTGAAGATCTACTTTACGATCCTTATTGAGATAAGCCATTTTTAATAACAAAAAAAAAAACTCCACACAATTTTTTTCTTTTTTTCCCTTTTTTTTTTTAATGACCCAAAAAATGTACTTTTCTCTCAAACTAAACACATAAATTTATTTCCATTCGTTGTTTTTCATTATTGTAGACCTAATATATATATATATATATATATATATATATATATATATATATATATATATATATATATATATATATATATATATATATATATATATATATATATATATATATATATATATATATATATATATAAATTTTTAAATGTGCACACACGTATCCATTATAACAATTATACTTTTCAACTAAAACAACAAATTACCAAATTTATAATGAAATACCCTCCAATATAGCAACTATAAAACTGGTTTAGCAGCACTGTAAACACATTATTTATAAATGAAAATACAATTTATTGATACAACACTATGGCTACGAAAAAAAAACCAAGTATGTTCTTATCCAAAAATCATTAATTTCCTAGTAATCAAAATATCACTATGTCAGATTTTACTTCAATATTATCGATATGTTGATATAATGTACCATTATCATACATATAAAAATGTTCAACTTGAAAACCAAAAAAAAAAAAAAAAAACATCAATGATTCGGTTTATACTTCCCAAGACTTTTCAAACCGATATGACATACCTATACATTCAGTGGCTATAAATATAAAACCATATTACAAGAGGCAAAAATAAAATAAAAAATCATTCCACTCTTCCCATTCCATAAAATAGAGCAGGCAAAAGTAATAACACAAATAAGGTACTAATAAGGTAACAAATAAGGTACTAATAAGGTAACAAATAAGGTACAAATAAGGTAACTACAAACTAAAGGCATAGAAAAAAAAAGAAGAAAGAAAAAAAAAAAAAGATCTCGCTTATCTCACTCCTCTTTTCCCTCTATACCAAACCATATGGCGACACCGTTTCCTTTCGAAACCCGATACTTTCAGCCATACCAATTCTGCTCTATTTTGAGGAGCTAACCATCGTATAAATAACAAGGTTTGATAATATTTTTAAACTAATAAAATAACGTGAAAATATTCACACTATTGCATAATAAATTAATCATAAATTTTACAATAGACAGAAGAAAGAACAATTTTTCCTCATAACTTGACGTAATATAAATTTCCGTACAAATTACACAAGGTATGTTACCTTAACTCTCATTTCCAAACTGGCAAATAAAACTATAATTGACCAATTTAATATTATATGTACAAGAAACAGTGGATCCCAATTTACTGGATAATACAGGCAACCACTCACCGGAATACTTTTCACTGGACACTTCCATTCAGATATCCCGATCCTTCAAAGGTGTGATCACAGAGTGTGATCCCCAGTACGCTTTTTCCACTGATCACAGGGTGTGACCCACAGCTCCTGGTATAGGATATACCACACTGCTTTCTATTTAGGTAAGGGGTGTACCAACTCCAGCCGAATCACGACTTCCACTTTTTGTTGCTTAATCAAAGTCATTCCAATCAGGCACGGATTCTTAACATCGCTCTGGCTGCCACCATTTATGTTGGAATCGCCAACAAAAAAATCACCTTCGATCGAATAGTAGATTTTATGAACTACCAAGACAAGTAGCTGCATTTTAAAAAGTAGACTTTAATTGAATAAAACAATAGAAAACAGTTACAACAGCGCCATGACGGACTTTTATACAACCTTCACCGTCGGCGATCCAACATAGTTCTCCCTTCTTCCCTTCTCCGCTCGTCGCGCTACAAGCGGCCGATTCGCAGCGCCCTACATTTGTTATTGAAGTTTAGTGGCTCATGGTCTACTCGAAGACCATTCTGCCCCAAACCAATGATTGTTAAAATTGTGCTAGTTAAAATCGATTAAAAAAAATATTCTTATCTAATTATTTTCTTAAAATAAAAAAACCAGTTTTTAAATCCAAATATCAAATCCAATTTAAAGTAAAATTTTGAAAGATTCTTATGCGGTGGCGAACCCAAAATAATTTTTAATTTAAGAAAGTAGTACTACATTTTATAGAAATAAATTTCATGTATTGGAGGAAAAAAAACACTGTTAAATTAGGGTTTAAGATATTTAAGTTTGCTTATTTTCAGGTTCAGGCGGATACGGACAAGGAGGATACGGACAAGGAGGAGAAGGAGCAACAGCGGCAGCAGCAGCATCGGCAGCAGCATCGGCAGAAGCAGCTGGTAATGGAAAAGATGGATAATATACTTGATAAAATTTTATAATACTCAAATTTACTCCCATTTAACCATGTTCGAAGTTTCGAAAAATTTATCTATTCAAGTTTTATTCAATTTTAGTAAATAATTTTTTCAAACGTGCACTACTTTTTCTATACAAATCCTACTTGTTCAATTTAGACTACAGGGTGACCATAACTAAATTTTAACTTTCAAAAGCTGTAAATAAACGAACTGACAAAATGAACTGGAATGTTTTCTGCGTATACTCAAATTGCATAAACGGTATTGCATAAGAAAAAATTGCTATTTCAATCTTTATTTTAAGCCATACCATTCCCAAATCTCAATGGATAGGAGGGAGAAAACCTTTTTTCGCAATTCCAATCGGCAGGGTGTGCAAAAGTTGTATTTTGGTTTAATTATTCTATCGTAATATTTTGTCCTCTGATTTGAAGTTATGTTTTGGCACTTTAAAAATTCTAATGTTTACGGTTTATTTCTTTTGACTTCTAGTAATTAATTTTCGGGTTGGAAAAAAAAATCTATTTCGCTGAATATTATCATCAACTATAGCTCGCAAATCGGGTGCCATATATCGAGAAAATGATATAGGTAACCATATATGAGGTTCTTGTTCTGTAAGAAAGCTATTTCTTTTGATATAAAACCATAAAGGTGCATATAATTTCATAATATACGTGATAAGCGATATCAAATTTTCTGATAGAGTTTTTGTACCTGCATACAATCTCAAAATATAGTTTGCTGTTGTTAGACATCTTGAGTGTGCAATTAGACAAAGCTTTTCAATATAGATCGAAAGAACATGCACCAAGTGATACAGTTAGATAAATATCGTAAAAATATTTCTGGTCATTGCTGAGAATCAAACTATCTATATTCGGCATATTCTCTAAACTCATTGAGGTAAATTTCTTCGTAGTGAGATTCTCGAAGGCTTTAATGACTTTGTCAATTGTCCCGGAAAATGCCTTGGGGCCAACTGTTGCACTTTCCAATGCACATTCGTCGTAAGGGCAGTTCGTTAGTACGTAGCAAACTAGTGCACCATTGTAATGATCGCCCAAGCTCCAGATCCAGCAAACGAATTTCTCCTTTGTGATGGAACAAACGTTAATGTCGTTTGTTCCATCACATCCAATTACACTTATTTCATTCAGATCTATTCCACTTCCAGACATTTTACTATGAACACTTTTATAGTTTTTGCTTCTCCAGTTTTTATAGTAACATGGCCGATATATAGTGAGCCTGATGGTTCCTGAAGAATTGTAAAGTGGTCTTCTTTTTTCAGTGCTTGGATAATATTTTAATCTCTTCTTGACTTGCTCTTTCGTAGTATGCTGACGTGCACTGTTAAAAAAATGTGTCCACCATGCACCAAAATTTGGTTCCCATTTAGCTGCCACCAACATTTGGTGCTTAGTTTCGCGATTTAGTGGTGCTTACGGTTCGAGGTTGCACCATTAAATCGTGAAACTAAGCACCAAATGTTGGTGGCAGCTAAATGGGAACCAATTTTTGGTGCAAGGTGGAACAAAATTTTTAACAGTGTGCTCTTCTAACCTTACTGCTTCCTATTATGAGTGAAATGTTTTCATTTAAAATTCCAACACGCGGGTTACTCGAATGTGGTACATATTTTTGATCCGATGTTGAAGATCAAATGCTGGGAACGTCTGATATAGAGAAACAAGGGTGACAATATTTCATTTTGAAGAGTTTAGAATTAACACAATTATATTTTTTTCTGGTAAAGTGAAATATCTTTGATAACTTTACCTCCATGTGTCATTTTATATGCACATAGTGAATTAAAATTATGTTTATAAAAGTCATAAAGTATAAAATGCACGTATTGTTACCTTTTTTTGCACAATATGGTCTGTTAATTTAGAGGAAAAGTTGTATAAAATATGACTTTTGGACAGTTAGGTGTTTTGGGGCACCCGAAGATATTATTTAAATTGAAATAATTTAGCATGTATATTAACATACTTAAATAACATATTTAGCAACCTTCCGATATTTTGTTATTCTAGTTATATTTTAAACTTTTAAACGAAATTTGCAGAAGAATGTCCATTTTCAGAGATTTTAAATGCTTTGGGGCACCGGAAGATATCATTTAAAGTTAAAATAAATCTTTGCTGGCTTCTATTTAAAAAGGCAAAATACAACTTTTGATCCCCCTGCCGATCCGTTTTCCTGACTATTTAATTTTTCGTTCCACCCTAAGATACATGTCAAATTTCAATTAATTTTTACCCGTTCAACTAATTTTTCATTATTTTCAGCTTTTTAAAGTTGAGATTTAATTATAAATACTTTGTAATATTGGAAGTACTTATAAGTTTCCGCCATTTGACAAAGAATGACCCCATCAGAAGGTTATATTGAAATTGTTAGATATAATATCGTAACTTTGGACATCTGGCAACAACATAACCTTGAAGTATTAGTGGCTCCGTATCAGCATCACATGTTTTTTTCTTTCTTTTTTTCGTGCAAAAAGATTGTTTTATGGAATTTTTTATTTACTTCTTTAATTTGAAGAAATCTGCATCGATTGCTTGTAGAAGCATATGGTGAGACAGCTTTAAGTGAGGAAAAATTTCGTTTGTGGTTTCAAAAGTTTGAAAACGGTGAGTTTAACGTAGAAAACAAAGAAAGTAGTGGAAGGCCGAAAGTATACGAACACACGAAATTGGAAGCATCATTTGGAAGAAGATTTGGGCCAAATGCAAAAACAAATCGCACAAAACAAATCGCACTTACATTAGAAGTGACTCAACAAGCAATTTCACATTTTTTAAAATCGTTACTTCAAAAACAAGGAAATTGAATTCCCTATGAACTGAAGGTGAGAGACTTTGATCTCCGATTTTGCAAGTAGGAAATGCTGCTTGCCAGGCATAAAAAATGGATTTTTTTGTATTGTATAGTCACTGGTGATGAAAAATAGATCCACTACCATAACCCAAGGTTGAGAAATCATGGTGCCACCTGGCCATGCTTCACTATCGACAGCCAAACAGAATATTCATGGGGAAAAAATTTCATGTTCTGTATTTGGTGGGATGACCTTGGTGTCTTGTAATATGAGTTGCTCAAACAGAGAGTAACCATTACAGAAGCTCTCTACCGAACACAATTAATGAGATTAAGCCGAGTACTCCAGAAAAACTACTCTAGACATGAGAACATTCTTCTCCGAGATGATGATGCTCATCCTCATGTTGCGGCATCGGTCAAAACCTTTTTGGAAACGTTTAATTGGGAAGTCTTACCCCACCCGATGTATTCATCACGCATTGCCCCTTCGACAATCCTTTTTTTTCCTGTTGATGGCACAAAGCCTGTCTAAGCAGCGTTTTACATCGTATGAAAACTCTAAAAATTAGATCGATATAAGTGAATAGCCTCAAAACATGAAGATACTAAAAAACCGACGTGGTAATTGAATGCTGTCAGAAAAATGAAAACACATAGTGGCTAGTGATGGAAAATACTCTGTATGAAACGAAATGTACCGTTCTTTCACAGAAAATTTCTAATTATTTTTGAAAGAAAACGGCGGAAACTTATCGTACACCTGTAATACAAGTTATTAGGACTACAATTTAAACAAATAAATTCTGGACATTAATTCCTATACATGTACCTGTGGACCGAAAATGTTGCCAAATGGTCGCCAAGTTTGGCGACATTTGGCTATTTCTCGACAAATTTGGCTACACAAATTAGTCGCCAAAACCGTCGCCAACTTGGCTCTATCTCACCAATTTGGCTAGATTCCCATTACCATAATGTTAAATGCCCTGCCCCTTGAAACTCGCTTCCCAGAGTTACCTCTGTAAAACCCGTTATCAAGCATTGAGATGCTCACTGCAGGGAAGCCAATTTAACGACGAACTATTGCACTGCCTTATGCGAAATGTACATAAATTACTATTTACAAAATTAACACTACGAAATATTTACAAATATACAAAAATTCGTAACAATATTTATGCTAGTTCAAAGTGATTTTAAAAAAAAATTCCTTTCTAATTGTTATGAAAAGTTATAAAAAAACAAGTATTTAAATCCAAATATAAGATCCAATTTCAAATGAAAAAATTTTATGCGTTGGAGAACCTAAAATAAATGATAATTGAGGATGGATAATGTACATATCAAATTTCATTTCATTCTTACCAGTGATTTATTTTCAGGTTTTTGATATTTAGATTTAATTATAAATACCATTTTTTAATTCAAGAAAATAGTACAACATTTTAAATAAATAAGTTCTTTATACTAAAACAAAACAAAAACACTGTTAAATCAATGTTTAGGATATTTATGTTTGGCATATTTTCTGGTTCAGGCGGATACCTGCAGGAGTAGCTGCAGCAGCAGCAGCTGATAATGGAGAAGATGGATAAAATACTTGATAAAATTTCATAATACTGAAATTTACTCCTATTTAACCAATTTTGAAGTTTCGAAAAATTTTATCAATTGAATTTTTATTCAATTTTACTAAATAATTTTTAAAAATATGCACTACTTGTTATTTACAAATCCTACTTTTTCAACTTAGAGTACAAGGTGACCATAATTAAAGATTAACTTTCAAAAGCTGTTAATAAACGAATGGTCAAAATGAACTGGAATTTTACTTGCATATACTCAAAATACATAAACGGTATTGCATAAGAAAATATTGCTATTTTAAACTTTATTTTAAGCCATACCATGCCCACATCTCAATGGATATACATGTAAAATTTCAAGTAATTCTTAATTTTTTTTCAGCTTTTTGAAATTGAGATTTAATTTTTAAACACTTTGTAATATTGGAAGTACAAGTAAGTTTCCGCCGTTTGACAAAGAATGGTCCCATCAAAAGATTATGTTGAAATTGTTAAATGTAATATCGTAACTTTGGACATATGACAACAACATAACCTTGAACTATTAGTGACTCTGTATTAGAATCACATAATTTATTTTTTTTTCGTGCAAAAATGTCGTTTTGTGCAGAATAAACATCATTTGCGGGAACTTTTGATTTACTTCTTTAATTTGAAGAAATCTGCATCGATTGCTTGTAGATGCGTGAGACTGCGCTTTTAGTGAGAAAAGTTGTCGAAAATGGTTTCAGAAGTTTGAAAACGGGTGAGTTTGACGTTGAAAACAAAGAAATTAGTAGATGGGCGAAAGTATACGAAGACTCGATATTGGAAGCATCAGTGGAAGAGGACTTGCGCCAAATGCAAAAACAAATCGCACTTACATTAGAAGTGACTCAACATGCAATTTGACATATTTTACAATCGTTACTTCAAAAACAAGGAAATTGGTTTCCTTGTGAACTTAAGCTGGGAGACTGTGAACTCCGACTTCGCACAAATGAAATGCTGTTGTCAGGCATAAGAAATGGATTTTTCACATTGTATAGTCACTGGCGAGGAAAAATGGATCCACTACGATAACCCAAGGAAAAGAAAATCATGGAACCACATGGCCATGATTCAAAATCGACCGCCAAACCAAATATTCATGGGGGGAAAAACTCATGTTATGTATTTGGTGGAATGACCTTGGTGTCTTGTAATATGAGTTGCTCAAACCGTGCAAAACCATTACTGGAGCCCTCTACCGAACACAATTAATGAGATTGAGCCGAATACTTAAGGAAAAACTACTCCAGACACGACAAAGTTCTTCACCTATATGATGATGCTCATCCACATGTTGCGGCACCGGTCAAAACCTACTTAGAAACACTTAATTGGGAAGTCTTACCCCAACCGCCGTCTTCACCAGACATTGCCCCTTCCGATTATCAATTGTTCCAGTTGATGGCACACAGGCTGTCTAAGCAGCGTTTTACTTAAAATGAAAATACTAAAAATTGGGTCGATACGTGAATAGACTCAAAACATGAAGATACTAAAAACCCGATGTGGTAGTTGAATGCTGCCAGAAAAATGGAAACACGTAGTGGCTATACTAAACTTCAACTTAACTAAACATCACTTAGACGATAGATCGTCACAGTGCTCATAGGTATTTAATCCATTTTGGCGGAGTGAAGAACCTTATAGCCTTTTGTTCTCTATAGGGTTGTGGTTTGGCGAACATTATGCTTTCACGCCGCCAAAATGGATTAAATACCTATGAGCACTGTGACGATCTACCGTCTAAGTGATGTCTAGTTAAGTTGAAGTTTAGTATAGTGATGAACAATACTTTGAATGAAACGTATAGTATCGTTTTTTCAGAATAAATTTCTAATTTTTGATAGAAAACTGCGGAAACTTATTTGTCCACCAATAATGCTAGAAATTAGGACTACAGTTCAAAGAAATAAATTATGTTCATTAAAAGAAAAAGAAAATATTAAATCAAAGTATAAGATACTTAAGTTTGGCTAATTTTCACGTGGTCCAGGCGGATACTGACAAGGACAAGGAGCAGGTGAAGGTGCAGGATTGGGTACAGGATGATACGGATTAAGTGAGATGAAAACACTTTGATGGCATTTTAAAATTCTCATATTTACTCTCTACTAATCAATTTTAAATCATTAAAATTTTATTAGCTTAAGTTTTTATTACATTTTTGTAAATACATTTTTTAAATATGCACTACTTTTTCTTTGAAAATCATACTTATACAATATAAAGTACAGTGTGTCCATATTTAAATTTTAACTTTCAAAAGCTGTAAAAAAAATCTAATGATCAGAATAAACAGGAAATTCAACTGTTGAGGCAAAACGTAGTAACGAAACGAGTTTAAAACGTAGTTTGTTGATAGAAATGTTTTTGATATTTAAAATTAGACGCAAGCACACGCTGTTATAAAAATTGGGATTGCATCTAAAAGATTTGCATCAAAATTTATTCTTCTTATGGGTTATATTATTATCTACGATATTCTTTTAATCGACACATTTCTCATTTTTTCTTCAGGAAACAAATGCTCCCCAACTGGATTTATCCGGTCAATGGTAAACTTGTTGACTCCACCCACTTCAAGTTAAGCATATTCCAGAATGTTTCTGTTAACGAAACGTGGAACTTTTCTGCCTTGTTTCTGTTACCAAGGTCAAGAAGAGGGGTTACTTTCGCTTGAACGTTCTTTAACTGTTTTCTTTCAATTCAGATGTATGCGTGACAAAATATTTTGGTATATTTTATTTGTGTAATAAAGCTTGCAATTTGTAATTTTGTCTGGGTTTCTTATTGACTCCAATTAAGCTTGAATAAAATGAATAAACATTATATGTTTGAATTTCCCATTTCATGCAATATTTTATATTTATATTATATTGCTGCGTAGATGGGTTCGAAAGACTTGAAGTCAAAGCAGATTAAAACTTGAAGAAATTTATTCTGATATAACCCTTCGCAGATTCTTTTACAACTCCAGAACTTCCTGTTCTATTAGACTCAATACAGCTCTTTACACAACAATGGAGCACAAACAGCAGTTAAAAACTATATACACAACTGCTCAAATCGTCGCATAAGACAATGCAATACATTTCACATTTAGAACTAGGCTTGGGCGATGTATCGATATATCGGAAAAAACCGGTATGAAATCAACATCGTCAAACCGGTGTCACTATTTTCTCCAAACCGATACATCGCGATCTCTTTTGACGAGAGAACTATACTTGCCTAGCACTTCAAGGACGAAGAACCGTGGCAACGATTCATGCCCGGTGTTTCTAAAGCACTATAGAAACGTATTGAAACCGTTGACACCACGCCGCGCCGTTTGAAACTAGTTCCATTTGCTTTTGCGAGGAACTTCATCGGCAAGCTCACATCGTGCTAATCGTATCCACCCTGCCTTGCATGTGAGAGATGTTCCCAATATTGTATAGAAATATAGTGATACCGTCGACATCGTGCCGTTTGAGACGATTTCCATTTGCTTTTGCGGATGTCCGATATTTCATCAGAAAAAACCGTATTGTGGTAATTGTATCCACTTACGCATGTGGGATATGTATCGAAATTGCGAGGTGACGCCAGCAGTCTAGTAATATTGGAGATTCCATAAAAGAAGTATTCGATTTATTGTTTGAACATTATTTATGTTGTTCTCTCAACACTTGGAAAACGTTTTTATTTTTATTTAATAGTCATCAGATATAAGACCTTGATGTCTATTTTCGGAATTCAATTGAGCATTTCCTACACTTTTTGTGTTTCATTTTTGATTTTTTTTTCCAGTTTATTATTTATCTAACTTGGAAGAAATAAAATATTACACTTTTGTATTTTGCAATCTTTTATATTAATTTGCTATTATATCTTGCTATTATTTTATTTTGCTTTATTTATTAACGCAAGGAGATTGCACCATTCGGCCGCGGTAATTTATGTCTAGTTTTTACCCAGTTAAGTTAATCTGGTTATTTATTACTATGAGCTGTTTGTTATATCTGCCAAAATCAATGTGAACTAGCACATGGACAGTTGTTTCTCTAGTTCGTATAAACGATTACATATAAACGATTTTTTTTCCATTTAAGTTGAAAGATTTTCTCTTCTGACTGGTAAGTAAATAAATGCTTTATAAATTTTTATAGTTAGTACAATTTGAATAAAGTTTATTTATTTCCATGAGATTAATTACTCAATCCAAAATTTAATTTTTTTTTATTGAGTATTTAGTAAGTAGTAAAATATTCATTATAAAGTATCTTTTTGATTTAATAATTAAGAATATGTAATAACTAAAGTGACATGGGGGCACCACCAAGAAGTGAACTTGCCCCCCCCCCTCCCCCCCCCCTCCTCCCCTCTGCTGGATAATAACGAAGTAAAATTTCCTTAAGATAGAGAAATTGAAAAATCCAGATTAAACCAAAATAAAAAAAATAACCGGCTTATACTCCTCGGGTGCTTTGTGTATCCCCCTGAAAATAATTTTGTCGCTGCTCATGTTATTTAAAATAACCTTCCATACATGAATTTAATAAAATTTTACAATATATATAGTTAACATCGTGATATATCGTGACATCGTGATGTTTGCTTCCCGATATATCGCGATGCAGAAATGTTAACATCGCCCAAGCCTATTCAGAACTACTTTGAATGCTCGCTGACAGACAACTAACTAGATCACCCGCTCTATTGGCCATATATAGGAAAGATAATCCTTCGTGGATCTTCTAGAGATAGAAATTTTGAGAATTTTCCAGATAGCAGTCGAAAAGTCCTATACAGGTACATGGGGACCAAAAGTGTTGCCAAATGGTTGCCAGGTTTGGCGACATTTGGCGATTTCTCGCTAATAGAGCCGTCTGAGCCACCCACGTCTCCTGCGTTCTTCCTCTTGCAACATGGCGTGTTCAATCCGCATAAAGTGACAACAAAGCTAAGTATAGTGTTCAATGCTTCTGCTACATCAACGGCGGGGCCTCAATGACTGTTTACGGAAGGGAGAGGTCAAGAGAGACATTTTTGACATAATGACACGATTTCGTAAGCATAAATACAGTTTTATGTGTGACTTTAAAAAGGTTTTTTAGGCATATCTTGATAAAACCCCCAGCAACGGGATTTTCTTCGAATTCTGTGGAGATAAGAGGGTAACCCCCAGCCAGTCACCTCAGGACGGTGACCTACGGCACAACCTGTGCCCCTTTCCTAGCCATCCGGACTTTAAAACAATTGACCCAAGATGAAGCCGAAAGATTCCCACTTGCCGCTGCCGTCCTACTCCAGGATGCTTATATGGACGATTTGTTCTCAGGAGCCCCAGACCTTGCCACTACTGCAGAGCTGCAAGACCAATTGCAAGGAATCCTCGGGACCTGTGGAATGATGCTTCATAAGTGGAGTTCCAATTCCCCACAACTGATGAACAACGTGGAATCTATAGACCAGGAGCACCACTTCTCAACGGAGGCTGACGCTGCTGTCAAAACCCTGGGTGTTAGATGGCACCCTGGTCAAGATATCTTTTCATACAAAGTTGCAGTCGTCCACAAGTCATCGAATACTAAACGCGAAGTGTTAAGTATCATCGTGCTTGTTTACGATTCTTTAGGATTATTGGGACCTATAATCACAAGAGCAAAAATCAAAAACTATGGCTCCCAACTCGACTGGGATGACACTCTTCCGATTCCGTGTCAAGCAAATTTGTGCAACTTGTATCCTCCTTAAAAGCCATAGAAAATATAAAAATCGAAAGATTCATCCTCAGTGCTGCCTTTGATAAAGCTATACTTGTGGGTTTCTGTGATGCATCCCAAGCAGCCTATGGGCTGCAGTATACATGCAATGTTCCATCAACCAAGGTGATTTTCCATCAACCAAGCTAATAGCTAGTAAATCCCAAGTGTCTCCGATCAAAGTGATTACCATAACGAAGCTTGAACTATCAGCGTGTATACTCGTTTCCCAGTTAGTGAACAAAATTCGTCGTTCCCTACACATGGATATTGCACACACCCTGAAATATTTGTTAGTTAATTAAAAAACTAATCAAGATTTTAAAATTCTGTTTTTCTAAACTGCAATCAGAAGGCTAAAACTACTTATGCTGAAAATTTCAGAGCTGTAGGACCCTATTTGAAGTCACTTTGTTAAACTAATTTACTAAAAAGAATTAATTAAAAAGAGAACTAATTAAAATTTTAACATTCTCTTTGTCATAGGTAAAATTAGAAGGCCAAAACTAATTACGTTGAAAATTTCAGAGATCTACTTCAATTTTAAGTAGCTTTCTCTAGATCCCCAGTCGGTAAATTCCTAGTTCACGTTTATGGGTTGGCGCACTTTTGAAAAGTTGGCGACAAAGCCAGAATGTCGCCAATTCGGAATTCCAATATGAAAAATTGAGAAACGAACCAGCTTCATGATGTGTGGTTTAGGAAGCTTGAAGCCAAAGCGCGTCAATAAAAAAAAATGGGGTTGCCAAATTTAGAACTGTATCGCCTACAAAACCGCGCCAAATCGGCTTGGCGATATTTTAACGTCAACTAGGAATAGACCCCCCAGTCAGACACAGACAGTTTGGTTTATTAATATAGACTAGCTGAATATCCGTACTTCACTACGAAATTTTACCATGAGCAATTTTTTAGCAAGCTGCGTGGCCCCGCGTTGGGGAGATCCGTCATTGGTGCTTAGATCTCAACTTTTGGCGCTTCGCTCATTTGAAGGTTTATTGCTACGTAAGACCAAGCTCGCTTTGCTCGCTGAAAGGTTCATTGCTGCGTACGCGTAATCTCGCTTCACTCACTAAAAACTAATTGCTACGTAAAGCCTTAATATTAGAAGCCCCTCCCCAGTCGAGAAACAAAAACAAAAGTCCCCGTTAATACAATAATACAACTCACCTCTGAGACGTCTGAGAATATTTTAACTTGTGTTTGTGAAAAGCAAAATTTGAAGGTCAAAACTACTTATGTTGAAGATTTCAGAGACCTATTAGAAGTCGCTTTTTGTGAAAATATTTAAAAAAAATAATTAAAAACAAATGAAAATTATAACATTCTTTTAGTCAAAAGTCCAATTAGAAGGCAAAAACTACTTATGTTGAAAATTTCAGAATTGTAGTCCAATTAGAAATCGTTTTGTAAAATATTTGCTGCTATTGAAAAAATCATGTTTTTCAATAATTGCTAAGAAACGGCACTAACGATTTTGATCAAAATCGTTGTGGTCATGCCTAATCTGTTGTGCGTTTTAAACATTCCATTTTACTTTTTAAAGGGGACATGGGAGACTTTTTCCGAAATTCCTTAGTTTTGTTTAGAATTAAATAAAATTTGGCTCAAACGTAGAAGATATTACTTGAAAGAAATCAACAAAATTTGAGCAGCTAATATAAAATAAATTGTATATTATTGAGAAAAATGCATTAAAATGATACGAAATTTTAACTTTTTTTTTTCAAAATGCTCCTCGCTACACAATATTTTAACGATCATGAAGAAAAAATTCGAAGTTTTTTATCAACATATTAAAAACATTTTCACGCATGCTTTTATCTTTAGGTTCCATAGTGGAACAGAAATAAAATTTCAAGCCTTGTGCTAGTGACTTTTCCTTAAAAATGAACATATTTAAACTTTCCAGCATGAAAAAAAATAGAAAAAATTATGTGACGTTAAAAAGCAAAAGTGTATCTCTTTATAGTACATTAAAAATTATTTCTACAAAAAATTAGGTGGATTTATCAAAAAATTAGTCGCAATGAGTTTTTTTAATATACGTAAAATGAGAAAAAAAAGCGAAGCTGAGAAAAATGCCTTTTTAACTTTTACCAACATGTGAGCAATGCGTTAAATAGTTAGTTAAAATTAAGACTTTACCACTTAAAATCATTGGACTTCAAAAATTCAAAAGCGAAATTAAAGCTAGGGACGACAGCAAATTTTATAAAACGAAAACAAAAAATTTCATTTTTGATGATATTTTTGTAATTTCAGAGTCCATGTCCCTTTAAGGTATACATATACAATTGAGATGATTTCCTTTAATTTTTAGTTTATAATTTCAAACTTTTTGGAAGTATATCAGAATTAAAAATAATGTATTTTTATGTATAAACTTTCTTTTTCCGTCAATTTTTAATCAGCTAATTGGAATTAAAGTGACTAAGTAGGACATTATTAGAACATACATAAATAAACTTGTTATTAACTTAGAGGTATTATTTTTATCGCAAATAAGAGATATTATATTGACGCATGTTCCTATGGAGAATTTTTAATTTGGCTACAATATTTATTTAATTATAAGTTTTTAAATAAAAAGTTTAAAAAAATACATAATTTTTAACAAAAAATTAAGATTAAAATAACCATAAAAAAAAATTTAATAACAATATAAATTAGATGCTCCATAGAAAACACATTCACAACTATTGTCAACAAAACAAAATTGGAATTTTGTAAATTGGATCATTTATTTTGAAGTTATGATGGTTGGCGTAAAGTCATATAACACCAAAATGTCATTCTTCAGAAAACGCGTTTCAAGTTTAGAACACTAATGAACGTGATACAAAACAGGTTCACAAAACCTACTGTAATTTAAAAAGTAATTTGAGTCTCAGTAAGAAAATGGTATCATTTTAATGGTAATGAATTCGGGAATATTTTAAAACCAAAAAACAAAAACGCAGACTTGAGTCAAATTTCGAGATTCCTAATGTATATATATACTTTAAGTGTTTATTTATTTTTCGCTTGATAGGATCTGTCACGACCACATTTCGTTATTAATTCTAATGACTTTTTCTCATTAATACTTAGTTTTTTTTATTTTCCTGCAGTGTATTCCTGTAAGTGTATTCGTGTAATCCTGCATCATTATTCAGCCAAAGCATTTGTAACAGGGTTCTCAGAGGAAAAAGAAATACAAAATAATTTTAGACCAATATTTATGATAACTTAACTTAACTAATCTTAAACTTAATCTTTCTTAATCTTAACTTAACTAATCTTAACTTTCCTTAAATGCTTGTCAGTGGTAAACCAAAAAAAATTCCTAAAATATTCAATACTAGGGAGCTCCGCCCCCTGCTCACTGACGCTCGCCAACCCCCTGGATTGCTATGCAATCCCCTTGGCTCGCTTTGCTCGCCTTAAAGAGAAGCAATTAAAATATGCCCTAGCAAAAAGCTATTTCAGCTGCATAATGCCATGAAACTGAACCGTTTATTATTTATGAAGAGTCAGAATACTTGCCACGTCATTATTCTGTTGCTGTCGAGACGCGTTAAGCAGGGACAGTGTGGCAACGTAGTAGAAAGTTCTTGGAAAACACCCAAAATAAACAGTTTTGTACATATATTTAAAAAATATCGGTTATTTCATTGAACAATTAAAATTTACGGGCTGGTTTTGTATGAAGCGCCAAAATAATTAAAGTTGCTTATCGAAATTTCTTAACGAAGCAATCATATGTTCACTTTTGCGATACTTAGAAAATAAAATAAAACAGTGAAAGGTCAATTATCCAGCATTTAATCAACCGGAATTTTTTTTAAATCAAATTTGGCGAGAAAATTAGCCATATTTCGCCAATATTTTTTTTTTTAATTTTCATATGAGATTTTGAAGTTGAGTGGGTGATTTTATTCGTTATTTTGATAGTTTTTAATTCGTAATAGCTGAATTTGCACTGATTAAAGATGAGTATAGGTTCAGATTTACTGCACAACGCCTCTTAGCGATTTTTTTAAAATTGGCGATTTAGCGCTGAATGCAACCCGGCGACCTCCGGAACATGTTCCAGCAGATAACTTTTCCGAAAAGTCTGATTTATCCGGAATTCTAATCCAAAAGAAATGTACACATCTTGGATCTATTTATTCTTGCATCATCATAACTATTAAATCAATACGTTTTAAATAGGCAATAATTTATATGAGTAGATTGTAATAAGAAAAACAAAATATAGCGAATCCAAGTTGTTGCTGTTGCCAGATGTATTAGTCAAATTTCAAAAGATATATTGTGATTGGCTGGAAATTCGTGCATAAAGTGCATTTAGAAGATTGGTGATTGAAGTCGTTGCCATTCTGCTCACAGAAATACAGCCAAATTTGGACGTTACGCAAGAGAATTATATATATAGAGATATTTAAACTTTTTCTTCAAATTAGCTATTTTACTATTTTACATGGTTTTTAACGTAATACGTGCGTAATTTTCATTGCAAATTGTCATGCATAAATATAAATAGGAAAAAAAATTGAAATTTCTGCATGTACGTCAAAATGACATCATCTACGTCAACACTTGTAATATCCGAATCCACAAAATGTGTTTAAGGTATTAGAAACTAAAATATATTATCTTTAAAATTGTATTAAAACCATTACTCAATAAGACACAATAGTATAACCAAAATACTCGTGAAAATAAAATACAATAGAATATCGATTAACCGACCTAATTCGTACCAAAGGTAGGTCGGTTAAGCGAAAATTCCGGATGAAAGAGAGTTGTAAAAAACAATAAAAGTAAATGATTTTCGTTTATTGAATACAGGTGTTTTAATGTTTTTTTTATGACATAATTGTTGGAAATGAGTTTTTGTTGCAATAATCTTGATAATCTTTATTTCGCTGCTCTATCCCGGAGTCTTTTTGAAGGCAATAGTTTAATTTGATCTGCATCCGAAGGTTGCTCTAACCATGTCAGTTCTTTAGAAAAACAGTCAAAAGCCTCACCATTACTTATGTAACTTTACACTGTTAAAAATTTTGTTCCACCTTGCACCAAAAATTGGTTCCCATTTAGCTGCCACCAACATTTGGTGCTTAGTTTCACGATTTAATGGTGCAACCTCGGACCGTAAGCACCATTAAATCGCGAAACTAAGCACCAAATGTTGGTGGCAGCTAAATGGGAACCAAATTTTGGTGCATGGTAGACAAATTTTTTTAACAGTGTAGAGCAAGGGAAAAGATTACGGTTTTAATAGGAACAAATGATTTCTTACTCATTTGGGAGATTTTTTATGTCGACTAAATGATTGCCGGTTAACAGAGAGTTTCGGATAAAGGAGGGACTGTTAATCGAGGTTCTACTGTATTGCGAAAAAAATTAGTCCAGTTTTTTGACAGAACAAAATTTAATTGCTCATTGAATTTAGATAAATTTAAATTTTAAGTGATCAAATCTTTAATTATAGACCTTTAGAACACACACATATTGTGTTGAAAATAAAATTAAAAAAACTCCACTGTTGATGGATCACGGGAGTGATCACCCTCTTTGTCTGATGGTCTTTGTCCCATCAGCTCATCGAATTCTCAAGGGCAGCCGAAGTTAGAAATAATACTTGATCGACAGCCGCGCTATTGCATTGCATAGAGCAGCGTCAGCCACTAGGCGGCCCGCGGGCCGGATCCGGCCCGCGACAGCTTTTTCTCCGGCCCGCCGGCAGTACAGAATAGCACAAATCAAATTTATTAATTTGTCTACTATAGTATGTTTTTACTACCAAAAATCGCATTTCCATTAAATGGCCCGCGTCAGTAAGTCTAAAAAATCCCTTTTTTTCCCCCCTGAGACTGCCAACGCGAAAAAATTAAAAAAAAAAAAAAAAAAAAGCAATAGTTTGAATAATTACCAATGACACATTGCTTAGTTTTGTACTTATGATACCCTACCCCCTCGAATCGTGAATGGCACAATTCGATTTCTGTTTTTCTGAATGTGATGGGCAGGAGTTGTGTGTTTTAAATCATACTGGCCTCTTTTGTTTCGACCTGAAAAGAAGTATTGAGATCTCTGTGACTCCAGTGCAATAATGGCGTCGAAGACTAGTTTTAAGCACAAAGTAGATAGTGAAAAGCGGACCGGCCGTCATCGTCTCGCAATTAACATCGACTAAAATGGAAGATTTAGGAGGTATGGTTTAAATATCTTTATTGAT
This sequence comes from Linyphia triangularis, assembly GCA_963978545.1. Classification (NCBI taxonomy): domain Eukaryota; kingdom Metazoa; phylum Arthropoda; class Arachnida; order Araneae; family Linyphiidae; genus Linyphia; species Linyphia triangularis. Next base: position 7,010,699 of record OZ021726.1, read on the forward strand.
TACGAGTTTTTGTCAAGTCACATTATAATATTATCACAAAAGATTAACTTCTTTTATGACTTTGATTTACGATGTAAAGAAAAAAATTTTTTTAATTATATTTGAAACAAGAATCAAAAATCAATTATTTTATTAATATAAAAAAGTTAATTGTTTCAGTTTTCAAAATTGTTTTATATTGTTGAATCTTTCGTAATTATCACATTTCTAAAATTGAACATATGTGTAAAGCAATATATTTATTGGCGTATTCGGTATACATCTGCGGCCCGCGGAAAATTTTAGCATAAGTCATGCGGCCAGTCAATAAAAGTTAGTGGCGAACGCTGGCATAGAGGGAAGGCTTCTATTGCTTTCCATTGGTTACCATGGCAACATGGCTGCCAGAAACACGTTTCAGGAAACACGGCTGCTATGTTCTGAGGAAGATCACTTTGATTGGAAGCAATTTTTTTCTCATTAATTATTCAGGCAAGATGATTGCCGTTTATTGGATTTTTTTTTTTTTTTTTTTTTTTCACTTACCTTAGAAATGGGTCTTCGTTTTAGAAAATAGTAAAATAAATAATTTTAGTTTTGAACTATTAAATTTAGATGCAGCTCGGCTGTACTGGCTGTAGTGCACGAGCCACCACTGGATTGTAAATAGTGTTGTTTGACGTTACGGCGTTGTCGCACTCATATCTAACTGCAACTACAAGGCATAAAAGATATCTCCTTGGTGTTTAACTAGCTTTTACCGACTTGAAGTCAATAAACAAGCCCGCACAATTCAGAAGCTGGTCATTAGCGGGTTGTTTACAAATATTCCTAAGTGTTTAATTAGCTTTTACCGACTTGATACCAATAAGCAAGCCCAACAATTCAGAAGCTGGTCATTAGCAGGTTGTTTACAAATACTCGTTGATTTTGGCAACATTTATCTAGATGATAGTTTATACCTGTTGATAGCTACGCTTAACCTTCCGAGGGTCACGGGCGTATATATCCGTCATTTGATCCCCAGTTTTTCCAGCAATACACAACCTTTTTAAATTTATAATTAAAATATAAAATAAAATATTTTTTAAATCTTTTTATTAGGATGATAGTTTAAAACCTACTTAAAACAAAATAAATAATAAATAATTTTAAAAAATTATATATTTGGATCAGAAATAAAATTTAAAAATTATTGCATGGAAAACAACTGTATAATTTCGCCCATTCCCTTGACGCTCAGAGGGTTTTAAGGGGAATTGGTACCCTAAAATATATAAAAAAATTATTTTGAGTTTCTTATAGTTTATTAAAATTTAAATTCTTCCCTTTAAAATGATACCTCATTTGTAATAATACCTCATTTAGAAGTATTTTTAATAATTTTTGGAAGATAAAATTTTGAACTATAAGTGTAAGTAATGTTTTCTTTAAAATGCGTTTTTCTCAAAACTACATTTTTCATTACTCATGTACCTTTTTCTACGAACCTGCTCAAAGCTATCTACCTAAAACTTTTATCACAAATTCATTTTACGTATCTGTATTTACTGAAGTAAGGTTTTGTTATTATCTTAAAAAGTTTTTTGTTCTGGCTTATTTCGTCAAAAAAAACTTGTGATTTTTAACTTACACTAACACATACAACTAAATGAAAAAAGAATTAGGCTTCTATATCAAGTATTTTCTGAGAAAAAGGTACATGAGTAATGAAAAATGTCGTTTTGAGATAAATGCATATTAAAGAAAAGCTTACTTACACTAATAGTTCATAATTTTATCTTCAAAAAATTATTAAAAATACTTCTAAATGTGGTCTAATTACAAATGAGATATCATTTTAAAGGGAAGAAATTAAATTTTAATAAACTATAATAAACTCAAAATAAATTTTTTATAAATTTTAGGGTACCAACTCCCTTTGGATTCCAAATAACATAACTTTTTGTTGGTTTAAGAATAGATTTGTTATTTTCTATATATATCATGGAATAGACGTAAACCACATGAAAAGAATTTTGGGGTGGTTTGTAGCTTCAGTGGCCTTGGTATACTCAATGGCATATACTATAGATTACAGTAAAGATGTTTTATAAAATTTAATTTTCATTGTTTAAGTTTAAACTAAACACATGGAAAAATTACCAGAATCCTCATACTAAAATGACGAATTTTTTTTAAATGCATTATCAAGAGCCAAGTTAATCCTCTGTTAAAAAAAGAGAGAAGATAAATGTAAAGATAAAACCACAGACGCCATTTACAAAGGGGGGATAAAATGAAGCCTATATAAGACAATTGAAATATGCTTTTCAATCACATTTCTGTATAATTTCAAATTGCAGTAAGAAGTAAAACAACGCTTGAATATATATTTTGAAATGAAAGCTCAAAATAATTCAAATGGCTTGGAAGTACTTGCATCTGCAATTGTCATACAAGTATTTTACAGCAACTTTTTTAATTTTTCTTTTACCTTTTCGCTTTTTATAAAATTAAATGACAAAATTGTACATGTTTAAAGCAATATCTTTTTGAATAACTATAAAGTTTACTACATTTGGGATTTTATTTCTATAGTAATGAAAGGTCTCTTACCTGGGAATATTGATTAGGAGAATGATAAGGTTTAATTTTTGTCTTATCACTCCATACAGTCTTTTTGTGCCCATAGAATAATCTTTTTAGACATAATATAAATATTAAACATTGCATGAAATGGAAAATTTAAACATTTAATGTTTATTCATTTTATTCAAGCTTAAATGGAGTCAGTAAGAAATCCAAACAAAATCACAAAAATTGCAAGCTTTATTAGACGTATAAAATGTATCACAATATTTTGTCATGCATACATCTGAATTGAAAGAAAACAGTTTAAGTTTGTTAAAGTGAAAGTTATCCCTTTTCTTTCTCTGGGTAATTAAACCACATTGCAGAGAAGGTCCACGTTTCGTTTACAAGCAGAATGCTCTGGAATATGCTTAACTTGAAGTGGGTGAAGTTAACAAGTTTACCATTGTCCGAATAAATCCAGTTGGGGAGCATTTGTTTCCTGAAGACAAAATAAGAAATGTGTCGATTAAAAGAATATCGTAGATAATAATATGTTGTATAACATTCTATCAGTAATCAGCAGCGCCACCGAGCTTTATATAAGATCAGAGCAGATGCCGAGAATTCATTCTAGAGGTCGGAAATATCGATCAAAATAAATATCGATACTATATATAGAAAAAAATATCGATACATCGATACATGACTATTTTTTTTTTTATTTGATTTTCAATTTTGCGAGAAACAAAGTTTTTCGGGGCGAATTTTTACTTTTCATGATTGCTTTTTTGAAAGGTGATTACTTTTTCAACTGAAATGGATCTATTACCAAAAAAAAAAAAGTTATATTTCCGCTTGATGCAGTGATTTTAAGAAAAGTTTAGATAATTTTCAATAGCTTTTAAGTGTGTGGCAAAATATTGAATATCGGTGCCATTTTAACTGTCTCTTAGTCAAGTTCAAACTTTAGTTTCGAAGTTTTTGAAAAGGGTATAAAGAAAATCGAAAAAACACATGGAACTACAAAACGATCATCAAAAAACTAAAAATGTTTGAAAATATCGATAATCGGTGACTTTTATCAATATTTTTAATATCGGTATTTTTATAGAAATATCGATAAAAATATCGTCGTATCGATATATCGCCGACCTCTAATTCATTCAGATTCAGACTTCGGATACTGCGAAAACCTCTTCGGATCTGAACATGCACGCAAGATCTTTAATCAAGGCTTAACAGCCCATTTTGTAACCCACCAATACGATCATTAAAAGAACAATGCAACGGCAAACTGCCTCATTCTTGACCACAAATCATCCCTCTAGACGCACCTAGCCAAAACATAATGTTACGTTGACGGGTTCGAAAGATATGAAGCCAAAGCAGATCAAAACTTGCAGAAATTTATTTCAATATAACTCTTCATAGATTCCTTTACAACTCCAGAACTTCTCGTTCTAGTAGACACAATACAGCTCTTTTCACAACAAAAGAGCACAAAGCGACAGTTAAAAACTTGACAACACAACTGCTAAAATCACTGCAAAAGACAATGCAATACAGTTCGCTTTCGGAACTCTCTGAATGCTCACTGAGACTCAGTATCTCAATAGTAATTCCAGTTAACTCACTGACTCAACTCATTAAACTAGCTGACTAACCTCAGTCAACTACTAACTAACCAACCAACTCCACTCACGGACGGTCTTTTATAGGAGTCAATACTTCTGGAGACTTCTAGAGGTAGATATTTGGAGAACTTTCTAGATCGTAGTCAAAAAGTCTTATACATGTACATGGGGACCGAAAATGTCTCCAAATGGTCGCCAAGTTTGGCGACATTTAAATTTGGCGGCAAAAATTAGTCGCCAAAATCGTTGCCAACTTGGCTCTATCTCGCCAATTTGGCGAGATTGCCATTATCATAATGTTAAATGCCCTGCTCCTTGTAAAACTCGCATCCCAGCTTTACCTCTGTAAAACCAACACCACCTAAAGTACAAGGCCCAATCACTCTCACTTCTGGTGGCCGTGACGTCATCACAAGAAGTTATCCCTTAAAGATGTGAATGGGATCCTGGAGCTACCTTGCGTAGGATTCACATGGTTGGGTCCTCGCATGCGAGCACTCATTGCATGTACCCGTCTACAGCACTGGGCTAGAAAATTGAACTGGAGTAACTACTCCCGATCGCATTTAAGCATAGTTCACATTATTTCAAACCATTACAGAGAATAACAGCTCGCCATTGGTCAATTTTCCTGTCAGTCGGAGAATAGGGCGTTGATAAAGTGGAAGCCACGCCCAAAAAAAAAATGGCGGTCAAAATGAAGATATGCTGGATTGCTAGTTCTGAGAGTTAGAACTAGCATTTTGTTTTTAAAAATGCAAATATAAAAAGTTTTACTTTTAGGTCAAATGTTTACAAAAAAGAAAAAAAAAATCAAACTTGAAGTTGTTGTTGTTTCAAAAATGTATTCCGTATACATAATGTTCCTTTATAAATATTCAAAATTTGTAATTTGTTGTTAAAAGCAGTTAATTGGATTGAATTGGAATAAAACATTAATCGGGAAAAAATTATCATTTATAAAACATTCTCAGTATTAAAATCAGTTCTTAAAGTTAAGATTTAATACATAGAAACGAGTATAAATTGAAATGGCTTTAATTCTCTGTGTTAGTGTAAACATTGTCACGTGTTGGCGGCTTTCGTGAAAACAACGGATCAGCCAATGGCGCGCCCTTATTCTGTGTAATGGTTTGAAATAATGTGAACTATGCTGAAATGCCTCCCGGTCACTTAACAAGCGAGCTTTAGCGGAAGCATACAAAAATTCCATTTCAGACAGCCAAATAGGCAAAACATGCACTTTCTCCCAGTTGCCTAGCATGTTATAGTAAAACATTCTGCGATTTTCCACTTTTTAAGCTATTTAACTAAATTTATTATTATTATTTTTTTATTATTATTATTTTATAATAGTAATTTCTTGTTATGCATTTAATTGCAGAAACAGATGGGGAAAATAGATAGAGAATGGATCGGAACTTCAATTTCATATCTTTAAATTTAAGCACGTAGTGAGAGCTTTAGTCTTTTTTTATATACATTTTGAATATTAAAACTAACTTGTAGGGAATAGGTTTTTTTTTTTTTTTTTTTTTTTTTTTTTTTAAGTATATTGATGGAATAGTATTCATTATTTTAAATAGATTTATTGCTCAAATACTTTTAATGACTGGTTAAATATATGAATGTTTCTTTTTTTGCATTCGTTTACGACTTTTTTTCGGTAAATCGAATGCTAGATATAATAAGAAAACCATATTCTGATTTTTAGATATGAATATTTTCACCAAAAATCTGTTTCGCAAAAAAATATGCTGCAATATTGGAATCGAAAATCAATCGCCGAAATACCATGTGCTTAAGCTTTTTGTTCAACTATTTTGTTCTACTCTTTTGAATTTCACTTGTATATATAATTGAACAAGCACACAGGAATGTATTGAGTGTACAAAACTATGATTCTACTAGCCGAGCTCATGACGTTGAAGGAAAACTGCCAGACTACTATAAATATCAATTTTAAATTAAGAATTGTAATAAAAATTATATTTTATGATCGAATTGAAAACGAAGTGTGTTTTAAAGACAATCATAGATGACAAAGTATTATAGATCGGTATCTTAGATTACGTTTAAAACATTATGGAAAAAAATTTAACTTAAAAAGAAATACATAAAAATAGTCTAACTAAACGACATAAGTTGACAAATTCTCTCTGGCATTGTTGCTTTTCAATTAGACCACATGAAATGTAAACATTTCAGATAAGACACATCGGAATAAATAGGATTTTGAAGAAATGCTTGTGTGAAGTTCTGGACATTTTAGTTTTATTTAATTATTGTGAGAATTAAATATATACAATTTCGAAAGCATGTCTTCCAAAGTAGCTATTTTCAAACTTCTATAGCTGAAAGAATTATAAAAACACAATGATTGAATAGTAATTGCTATCCGTTTTAGAGTTTAACATATTTTGCACAACCAGGGGGGATAACTTTTAATGAATTAAAGCATACATATTACTGTAGTAATACAATAACGTTTTTCTCTTATTTAAATTGCCTCATTATTTCAAGATGTTTTATACAAAATATACTTAATAACATTACTTAAATAGATACTCAGAAAGACATGTCAGTGACTTTACTCTTAATTTACAACGCTACGTTTCTTATTAAAAAAAATATTAATTTAAATTTAAAAAAAAAAAAAAAAAAAAAAAAAAAAAAAAACTAAATATAAACGTTTGAACTTGACATTTCATAAATATTGAAAAATAATTCAACTTCGGTTTCCGATTAAACTAAGACGTGAAGACAAATTTTCCCTCTTTTGCCTATTTGCAAACACACACTTCGGAATGGCATGTGATGGCCCGCGGAGTCCACACTCCAGTCTTAGTTCTTCAGTTCAGTGGTCTACAGTGGCCAAGGAAGGATTCACTGTAGACGGTTGGCAGGGTAGTCGCCACCTTTCAATCGGCTGATAGTGTAAATTACATCTTCACTGTCTAGGTTTAGCATTGTGTTTAAGGTTTCCCAGCACATCAAGAACCCGAAATCGGGATACTATATCTCGATGCTATTCCTGAGATCCCGAAGGTCCCCCCCCCCCCCCTTGTTGAAATCTGTCTTGGGTTGGAACGAAGATGAACACTATATTTCGAACTATGGCTTCTTTGCTTTCTTCCGGAGAGGGTGGAACCTTGAATCCCCCAAAACTCAACCAAACAAACAAAACGTACAACTGACCAAATAACTGAATTGCTGCAAACCTTGAAAAAAGACTGTCCACTATAACCTTCTTGTATTTTTTATTGTTCAATCCTTGAAAACTAAATCTCCTTTTCAAACAAAAAGTGACGCTAGGGGCAATTGGAGAGGCCAAAAGTATCAAGCTTCTTGGTTCTGGAAATCACTTGATAGAAACAACCACTCCTTTGCAATCAAAATCACTTCTGTCACTCAAAACTCTTGCTACCATTCCTGTTTCAACTATGGCTCACAAAAGCCTCAACTACGGCCAAGGTGTTATCTCCAAAACGGACCCACAATGTGTTGATGAAGCCTTGCTTGTTAATGAACTCTCCAGTCAGTACGTAGTTAAGGCTCATTGAATCACAATAAAACGTGAAGGATAAATACCGCAAACCAAACATAATCCTAAATTTTAACTCCCCAGTTCTACCTACTACTTGGCCGGCTATTTAAACTGTCGCATCCGTCTATATGTCCCGAATCCCTTGCACTGTTTTAAGTGTCAATGTTTAGGGCATTCTAAAAACACTTGCAATAGACCGCACATATGTGCTAAATGTGGAATTGCTGGCTATGCCTATAGGGATTGCACTGTAGATGACCATTGTGTAAACTGCAAAGGTGCCCACCCTGCGTTTTCCCGGTAATGCCCCGAATGGCTGTGACAAAAAAATTCAACTCATCAAAGAAGAAATCTATGTGTCCTACGCCAAGGCAAAGACAATGGTACATGCATTACAATATAAAACAAGCAAAAAACATACTCAGATCCACTTCCAACCACACCATAAAATAACACTATTATTCAAACCAATCTCTAGAATCCTTGCCAATTCCAAAATTCCAGTGTATTAAATTCCATTAGTTTGATCAAACCAAATACTATAACAACCGCAATCCAAACTGTAATGGTCGGGGGGATAATCTAATGAAACAAATAATCATCTCCACAAACTACAATTTCTAAACCAGCAGTGCAATCCACAAATAAACCCGGAGAAGCAATAAACTCAAGGATCTCTTTAAAAAAAAAAACTCTGAACCTGAAAAAAATATTTTACATATGGATTATTTTGGAATAGAAAATGTCCACTACATAACCAACTGTTCGTGGTAAATAGATTTGTCATCGAAAGAAGATGCCATATCAGGCTTTTCTGATTCCGATGAAATGGATGTATATATGGGTTTGGAGACTCCTATTATCCTCCAACCTAGAAGCAAGTCCAAAGAAGGCGGACTGATAAAAACCCATCTTAAAATTCAGTCTCCTTTCTTGGAATTTTCGCGGTTTCCACCACAACTCGGTAGACATCAAACAACTTAGTTGATGTACATAAACCTGTCTATTCTGTTTGCAAGAGACGCTCTTGATGCAATTTCAGAGTTCTCTTGTTAGGGGGTATAGTCCCCTCCATAAGGACTATGAAAGCGGTGACACAGCTAGCGATGGTGTTGCCATACTTACAGCTAATAGCAATCCAACCTCAAAGCTATCGCTCACCACTAATCAACAAGCTGTTGCTGTCAGAGTTGCCTCGCCAAATCAATTAATTACCATTTGTTCTATTCACCTCTCCCTAATCCTAACATCAGACAAATAGCTTTAAACAGTCTTTGTGACCAGCTTCCATATCCTTTTATTATAATGGGGGGCTTTGATGGACAAAATCCTCTTTTTGGTAGCCCAGACATCATTAACCATGGAAGGCAAATCGAGGAGTTAATAACAGACCAACATCTCTGTATTTTTAACAATGGGCAACATACATACTTCTAAGTCACATCGAGGAATTTTCACGCCATCGATCTCACCCTGTGCTCTCCATCTCTTTTCGCTGATTAAACGTTTTTTGTGGAAAATTATCCTTTTCATGATGATCATTTTCCTCTTGCCCTATATTACCAAAGAAGTGTAAATACTTCTGAAATCCGCCCATCCCGATTCATCTATGAAAGGTCGGACTGGGACATGTTTTCCTCTGTCGCTTCTGTTTCTGACGAGATGGTGAACCAGAATGACGTCGATGAAGCTTTACAATCTGTCACCAAGCAGGTAACCAGGATTTTTTTTTTCGAGAGGGGGGGGGGGGGGAGACGATGAAGATTTGATTAAATACATATAACAAGTTACACATAAAAGAAAAGAAGGGGAAGTGGAAAGCAAGATTTTAAACAATTTCGGGGGGGGGGGGGTGTCACTCGGGTCCACCCCTGTTTGTGGATCTGTCTGTCTCCATTGCCATTATAGAAGCTACTAACCTTTTTATAATTATGTCTTCAACAAAACTACTGTAACAATCCAAACCGCGGTGGCATCAAAAGTGCAGGCTTTCTCACAGGAAGCAAAAAAAAAAAAAAAATGTGGAATATTTTTCACAAATACTCCACTACGAATAATCTAATTAATTTTAAACGGGCACGAGCCAAAGAGCTTAAAAACTATAATGTTGCGTTGATGGGTTCGAAAGACTTGAAGCCAAAGCAGATCAAAACTTGAGGAAATTTATTCCGATATAACTCCAGCACTTCTCGTTCTAGTAGACTCAATACAGCTCTTTACACAACAATAGCGCACAAAACAGCAGATAAAAACTTGACATTACAACTGCTAAAAATCTCCGCAAAAGACAATGCAATACAGTTCACTTTCGGAACTCTCTGAATGCTCGCTGAGAGACAGCTTACTCAGTAACTCCAGTCAACTAACTCAACTCTTCTCAGTCAGTAACTCAACTCAACTCACTCTTTGCCGGACTTATATAGGAAAGGCGAATCTTCGCGATACTTCCAGAGATAGAAATTTGGAGAACTTTCCAGATCGTAATCGAAAAGCCCTATACATGTATATGGGGACTGAAAATGTCGCCAAATGGTCGCCAAGTTTGGCCGCATTTGGCAATTTCTCGCCAAGTTTGGCGACCGAAATTAGTCGCCAAACCCATCGCCAATTTGGCTCTATCTCGCTAGGATAACTAGATAATCATTGGTTTGGCGCAGTATGTCTCTTGAGGAGCCCACGAGCCATTAAACTTCAACAAACCAACAAACCTTGTCCTGCTCCTAAAGCTAATCCTAGACCTGCGTTTGCACCTAATCCTAAACCTTCTCCTTCACCTGCTTCTAAATCTGTTCCTACACCTGCTCCTGCTCCTTGTCCGTATCCACCTAAATCAGAAAATAAGACAAACATTTATATCTTAAACTTTGATTTAACCGAGTTTTTGTTTTCTTTTAAAAAAAATTATTTAAAATGTAGTGCTACTTTCTTAAGTTAAAAAAGAGTATTTAGTATTTACAGTTAAATCTCAATTCCAAAAAACTGAAAAAAAATCTCACTGGTAAGAATGAAATCAAATTTGATATGTATATTCATAAAAATGGAGAATTTGAATGGCAAAATAGAAAGTTTAAAATACCAATTTTTTCTTATACCGTATGATTTATGCATATTGAGTATATTTCAGGTAAAATTCCTGTTTGTTCTGATTATTCACTTTTTGTACAGCCTTTTGAAAGTTAAACTCTAAATATAGACACCCTGTACTTTATGTTGCACAAGCATGATTTTTAAAAAGCAAGTAGAGCTTATTTTAAAAAGATATTTACAAAAATTTAATAAAAATCTAATCGATCAAAAGTTTAAATATTTCAAATTGATTAGTAGATAGTAAATATGAGTGTTATAAAATGCCATTAACATTTTTTATCTCGCATAATCCGTTACCTCCAGCTCTTTGTCTTTCCTCCTCTGGGAATAGCATCTTTAGAATACGAGCTTTGCGAACCCGAGGTACCCTTACAGGGCATAGCATTTTTCTTTTCTTCTTCTTCTGTTTTTGTTAGACGCTACCGTATGACTGTTTTGTTCATTTTGGTTCTGTTCATTCACTTGATTTCATATTATTTCATACGTTTTTCGTTTTAGATTTTTAGTTATATTTCTGGATTTGGTTTTTTTACCTATATTTCATGATTTAGTTATTTTGCTTTCACTTTGAGGTTCATTTATATGATTTTTTGTTGGATTTTACCAACTCCCTTGTTTGCAGTGCCTGCCAGTAAAACAACATCTTTATCTCCACAAACTACAATTTCTAAACCAGCAGGGAAATACACAAATAAACCCTAGAAAAGCCCTTAAACTCAAAGTTCTCATTAAAAAAAAAAATTGAACCTGAAAACAATACCTTGGAATAGAAAATTTCCAATACTAAACCAACTTTTCCTGGTAAATCAATCGAAAGAAGATGCCATATCAGGCTTTTCTGATTCCGATGAAATGGATGTAGATTTGGGTTTGGAGACTCCTATTATCCTCCAACCTAGGAGCAAGTCCAAAGAAAGGCGGACTGATAAAAACCCATCTTAAAATTCAGTCTACTTTCTGGGAATTTTCGCGGTTTCCACTACAACTCTGTAGACATCAAACAACTTAGTTGATGTACATAAACCTGTCTATTCTGTTTGCAAGAGACGCTCTTGATGCAATTTCAGAGTTCTATTGTTAGGGGGTATTGTACTACCGAGAATGGAAGTTAGTTGAAAATGTACAAGGCATGATCTCTCAACATTCTGAATCAGTAGTTCTGCCCGCTGTTGTGGCAGGAAAAGTGAATCGCATAGTGGCCAATACATAAAAATAATAATAAAGCACAAAACAGGAAAAAGGTAAAATTTGGTATAATCGTTCTCAAATGATAATACACGATAAATTGTATACACAATATTTTTATTATCTAACTGTTTATAATCTGGTTTAAACATAGGCAAAAATCTTGATGAAATTACAGGGCACTAACGGCCAAGAGGGGAATTGCTCAACTCGTTTATATAATTGGGGACGGAATTTAATTAAAAGTAAAAGTTCAATTTTGTAGAACTAGTGAGTATTATAAATATAAAAAACAAGTATAAAAACTTAGCTGGTCTAAAGAGTCAATGAAAGGCCGGATTCCTGTTGTGGGGTCGGTGGATGGGGAGTGGCGACATAACCGGCTTCCGTCTGTGGATTTAGGGCTCTCTGGTGTTGAAGCGAAGTCCGGTGAAAAGATGGTGGTTCTCAATAGGCATCCATGGTCGTAAGGGCAGTGGGGCTCATGGCTGATTTCTCCTGAATATCGCTTTTCCAATTATAAAGTAGACGATGGTGGCTGGAAGGGCTATCCCAGAGTTCAGGGTCTCAACGGGCTCTCGTCTCCAAGGGCGACGGATCAGCAGCGCCAAGAAGAATCTGCCTCCTTCGTCAAATCTTTCTTTCCGTCTCTCGATTTATTTCTTTTCACCCAGCAACCGTCCCACGCGCTCTCTCATTGAACCCCTCGAACTGGAATTTTTCACCCCCACCAGGGGAGACATTCCACCCTTTTTTGACCCCCGCATCCGGTTAACCACTCCCCCACAACAACAGAAACAACGCGCGATCGAAAGGAAAAAAAACAACCCCATTACATACCGGAGCAGAGCAATTCCTTAACACAATTACATATGTTTTGAAATCTTCAGAACAGTATAGTCCCCTCCATAAGGACTATGAAAGCGGTGACAAAGCTAGCGGTGGTGTTGCCATATTTACAGCTAATAGCAATCCAACCTCAAAGCTATCGCTCACCACTAATCAACAAGCTGTTGCTGTCAGAGTTGCCTTGCAAAATCAATTAATTACCATCTGTTCTATTTACCTCTCCCTAATCCTAACATCAGACAAATAGCTTTAAACAATCTTTGTGACCAGCTTCCATACCCTTTTATTACAATGGGGGGCTTTGATGGACAAAATCCTCTTTTTGGTAGCCCAGACATCATTAACCATGGAAGGCAAATCGAGAAGTTAATAACAGACCAACATCTCTGTATTTTTAACAATGGGCAACATACATACTTCTACGTCACATCGAGGAATTTTCACGCCATCGATCTCACCCTGTGCTCTCCATCTCTTTTCGCTGATTAAACGTTTTTTGTGGAAAATTATCCTTTTCATGATGATCATTTTCCTCTTGCCCTATATTACCAAAGAAGTGTAAATACTTCTGAAATCCGCCCATCCCGATTCATCTATGAAAGGTCGGACTGGGACATGTTTTCCTCTGTCGCTTCTGTTTCTGACGAGATGGTAAACCAGAATGACGTCGATGAAGCTTTACAATCTGTCACCAAGCAGGTAACCAGGATTTTTTTTTCGGGAGGGGGGGGGGGAGACGATGAAGATTTGAGTAAATACATATAACAAGTTACACATAAAAGAAAAGAAGGGGAAGTGGAAAGCAAGATTTCAAACAATTTCGGGGGGGGGGGGGGTGTCACTCGGGTCCACCCCTGTTTGTGGATCTGTCTGTCTCCATTGCCATTATAGAAGCTACTAACCTTTTTATAATTATGTCTTCAACAAAACTACTGTAACAATCCAAACCGCGGTGGCATCAAAAGTGCAGGCTTTCTCACAGGAAGCAAAAAAAAAAAAAAAATGTGGAATATTTTTCACAAATACTCCACTACGAATAATCTAATTAATTTTAAACGGGCACGAGCCAAAGAGCTTAAAAACTATAATGTTGCGTTGATGGGTTCGAAAGACTTGAAGCCAAAGCAGATCAAAACTTGAGGAAATTTATTCCGATATAACTCCAGCACTTCTCGTTCTAGTAGACTCAATACAGCTCTTTACACAACAATAGCGCACAAAACAGCAGATAAAAACTTGACAACACAACTGCTAAAAATCTCCGCAAAAGACAATGCAATACAGTTCACTTTCGGAACTCTCTGAATGCTCGCTGAGAGACACCTTACTCAGTAACTCCAGTCAACTAACTCAACTCTTCTCAGTCAGTAACTCAACTCAACTCACTCTTGGCCGGACTTATATAGGAAAGGCGAATCTTCGCGATACTTCCAGAGATAGAAATTTGGAGAACTTTCCAGATCGTAATCGAAAAGCCCTATACATGTATATGGGGACTGAAAATGTCGCCAAATGGTCGCCAAGTTTGGCGACATTTGGCAATTTCTCGCCAAATTTGGCGACCAAAATTAGTCGCTAAACCCATCGCCAATTTGGCTCTATCTCGCTAGGACAACTAGATAGTCATTGGTTTGGCGCAGTATGTCTCTTGAGGAGCCCACGAGCCATTAAACTTCAACAAACCAACAAACCTTGTCCTGCACCTGCTCCTAAAACTACTCCTAGACCTGCGTTTGCACCTAATCCTAAACCTTCTCCTTCACCTGTTCCTACACCTGCTCCTGCACCTGCTCCTGCTCCTTGTCCGTATCCACCTAAATCAGAAAATAAGACAAACATTTATATCTTAAACTTTGATTTAACAGAGTTTTTGTTTTCTTTTAAAATATAAAATTTATTTATTTAAAATGTAGTGCTACTTTCTTAAGTTAAAAAAGAGTATTTATTATTTACAATTAAATCTCAATTCCCAAAAAACTGAAAAAAAATCTCCCTGGTAAGAATAAAATCAAATTTGATATGTATATTCATAAAAATGGAGAATTTGAATGGCAAAATAGAAAGTTTAAAATACCAATATTTTCTTATACCGTATGATTTATGCATATTGAGTATATTACAGGTAAAATTCCTGTTTGTTCTGATCATTCACTTTTTGTACAGCCTTTTGAAAGTTAAACTCTAAATATAGACACCCTGTACTTTGTGTTGCACAAGCATGATTTTTAAAGAACAAGTAGAGCTTATTTTAAAAAGATATTAACAAAAATGTAATAAAAATCTAATCGATCAAAAGTTTAAATATTTCAAATTGATTAGTAGAGAGTAAATATGAGTGTTATAAAATGCCATTAACATTTTTTATCTCGCATAATCCGTTACCTCCAGCTCTTTGTCTTTCCTCCTCTGGGAATCGCATCTTTAGAATACGAGCTTTGCGAACCCGAGGTACCCTTACAGGGCATAGCATTTTTCTTTTCTTCTTCTTCTTCTTCTGTTTTTGTTAGACGCTACCGCGTATGACTATTTTGTTCATTTTGGTTCTGTTCATTCACTTGATTTCATATTATTTCATACGATTTTCGTTTTAGATTTTTAGTTATATTTCTGGATTTGTTTTTTTACCTATATTTCAGGATTTAGTTATTTTGCTTACACTTATGGGTTTATTTATATGATTTTTGTTAGATTTTACCAACTCCCTTGTTTGCAGTGCCTGCCAATAAAACAACATCTTCATCTCCACAAACTGCAATTTCTAAACCAGCAGTGAAATACACAAATAAACCCAGAATAAACCCAGTTCTCATTAAAAAAAAAAAAAAAAAAAAAAAAATATTTTGAACCTGAAAACAATACCTTGGAATAGAAAATTTCCAATACTAAACCAACTGTTCCTGGTAAATGAATCGGAAGAAGATGCCATATCAGGCTTTTCTGATTCCGATGAAATGGATGTAGATTTGGGTTTGGAGACTCCTATTATCCTAAAACCTAGGAGCAAGTCCAAAGAAAGGCGGACTGATAAAAACCCATCTTGAAATTCAGTCTCCTTTCTTGGAATGTTCACGGTTTCCACCTCAACACTGTAGACATCAAACAACTTAGTTAATGTACATAAACCTGTCTATTCTGTTTGCAAAAGACGCTCTTGATGCAATTACAGAGTTCTCTTGTTAGGAGGTATAGTCCCCTCCATAAGGACTATGAAAGCGTTGACAGAGCTAGCGGTGGTGTTGCCATATTTACAGCAAATAGCAATCCAACCTCAAAGATATCACTCACCACTAATCAACAAGCTGTTGCTGTCAGAGTTGCCTTGCCAAATCAATTAATTACCATCTGTTCTATATACTTCCCCCTAATCCTAACATCAGACAAATAGCTTTAAACAGTCTTTGTGACCAGCTTCCATACCCTTTTATTATAAGGGGGGGGGGGTTGATGGACAAAATCCTCTTTGGGGTAGCCCAGACATCATTAATCATGGAAGGCAAATCGAGAAGTTAATAACAGACCAACATCTCTATATTTTTAACAATGGGCAACGTACATACTTCTACGTCACATCGGGGAATTTTCACGCCATCGATCTCGCCCTGTGCTCTCCATCTCTTTTCGCTGAATGCACGTTTTTTGTGGAAAATTATCCTTTTCATGATGATCATTTTCCTCTTGCCCTAAATTACCAAAGATGTGTAACTACTCCTGTAATCCGCCCATCCCGATTCATCTATGAAAGGTCGGACTGTGACATGTTTTTCTCTGTCGTTTCTGTTTCTGACGAGATGGTGAACCAGAATGACATCGATGTAGCTTTACAATCTGTCACCAAGCAGGTAGCCAGTATTTTTTTTCGAGAGGTGGGGGGGTTATGGGGAAGATTTAATTAAATACATATAACAAGTTACACATACAAAAAGGGGGGAAGTGGTAAAACAAGATTTCACACAATTTTGGGGAAGAGAGATGCCACTAGGGTCCCACTCCTGTTTACGGCCCTGTATGTCACCATTGCCATTATAGATGCTACTCACCAAAAGTGCAGACTTTCTCACAGGAAGCAAAAAAGAAATGTGTGATATTTTTCGCAGTTACTCCACTACCACTAATTTAATTAATTTTAAACGGGCACGAGCTGTGGCGTGTCAAATCCACCGCCGAAGCCAAAGGAATTCTTGGAGGAATGATGTAAACACCATAACTTTTTCAACGTCTTCCAAGAGGATCTAGAATAAGGTCAATAAGTAAAGGACCGTTATCCCAATTACTCTATCTCCATTTTAAAGATTCGTTTTCGAGCAATTCCAACTAAGAGCCGTTAGCATCATATAAGCTTCGAGCAGAAAGAATAAAGTTAAATTTCGTTTCTGCATCTTCTTAACATTACAATTCCGAATTTACTTTGACTGATTTGATGCAAGCTTTATTTCGTTCCAACAATTTTGCTGTTAGGCCAGACGATATGCATTATTCAATGCTTAAACATTTACAACCACTCCATTTCAAGCTTATATTGAAATTGTTTAACCGTATTTGGAAGGAGAATACATTTCCATCTAACTGGTGCGAACTCTTATAATACCAATTGTATAACCTGGTAATGAACCCATGAATCTCTTCAGTTACCAATCAATTGCATTGACTAGTTGATTTTGTAAACTCTTGGAGAAACTAGTTAATGCACGTCTTTTATTCTATCTCGAATACAACAATAGTCTGTCTCAGTTCCACAGTGGTTTTCGTGGTGGACGAAGCACTATTGATAATTTGTTCCTCCTTCGAAACTTCGATTAAGGAGGCTTTTGTCAAGAGGAACCATTTCGTATCTGTATTCTTTGACATGGAGAAGGCCTATGACCGTACTTGGAGGTATGGTACACTCAAGGACACACATGATTTAGGTTTGCGAAGAAATTTACCCACATTTATTGAGAACTCTTAAAAGCGAAGAATTTTCCAAGTACAAGTAAACGTGATCCTATCTTACGAGTTCATACAGGAACAAGGTGTCCCCTGGAAAGTGGGTTGATTTGCACACTTTGCATCGTCAAGGCTCACCTTCCTGCCACATATCAAACATCTAAAGTTAAAGTGCAATAAAGCCTGAATCTCCTGAAAGATTTCTCGGACATTTCCTAGGTAGCTGACACTACCTCCATGTTTAGGATATACCGATGGCTGGTTCGTTCCACACTTTACTATGGTTCGGTGGTGTGCGTATCAGACAGAAAATCGGCGTTAATGCTCTTGGATGCTGTTCACCATTTAGGTCTCAGGATAGCAGGGAGAGCATTGAGTACCTCACCGGTGCTAAGTTTATATGCGCTTTGACTGGAAGCCTCTCTGGAATTAAGACGAAACAAACTTTGTTTAAAGTTGCATTTTAAAGTCAAAAGTCATCTATTTTATCCTCTTTTAGTACATATTTTAAATCCTTTACATAAACGACTTTTTAATGCACGTCCATCAACCATACCATATTTTGCATTAAAAGTTAAATCCATTCTTTTATCTCACAAAATTGATAATTTCAAGGTTTGCCAAATTTCAATCTACATTCCACCCTGGCATAGTCATCAAATCATTCTTCTTAATATATTTGACAATTTTAATAAAAGTTATACACCAGTCATAATTTTTAAAATTTCTTTTATCACCATAAAAATAATGTTTCCAATTTTAAGGCAGTATATACGGATGGGTCAAAAAGCCAGGGACACGTTGGAGTTGTTACAGTTCATGACAATATCATCATGTCTCGAGAACTGTATCAAAGTAGCTCCGTGATTTCTCCTGAGTCCCTGGTTATTCTATTGACCTTTCAATTTACACTCATGTCCATAAATTAAGGATAATTCAGTTTTTCCCTAATAACTTCTGAGTGGAGTAGCATAGACACTTGAAATTTACTTCAAAGACACATCTTTATACAACAAAACGATAATTAAAACAACTCAGTCGCAGAATGAAATGCAAAGTGTACAGAGGGGCATATGCAAAAGAATGGAGTACCATTAGTGTGGAGTTGTACAGATGCATTTACATTAAAAATCACTCAACACATGGAGTTGACTTTTAGTGTGAGATATGATCTTCCCTGTCATCAATATTTACTTGGCACAGTATTCTCATACTTAACATGAGTTACTTGATGAATTCTAACGCCTAAATTGCTCGTCCCTCCTTTTGAGGGAAAGTTCCCAATGCATTAAATCTTTACACAATGAATATCGTAGATGCATCCCACACATGTTTGATAAAATTTGGAGTAGAGAAGTGATCTGGCTTACTTATAGGGGCGATACTCATATTTTTAATCCTTTATCCAAAGCAAAAGTGGAATAAAATAAACCATTACTATCAATAAAACCGATTTTGAAACTGATATTTCACAATTAAAGACGTGTCTAAATTAAGTTAACGTAATTACTTTAAAGAAGTGGAATTTAATTATTTTTTGCGCTCTTGGGGAGCTTATTAAACAAATTCAACAAATTGAATATAAAGACCAAAACTCTTTTCCCACCAAATCATTATCTTGAACTGGTATTTACCATGAAATATCAAGTTCCCGCCTTTCTACAGATCCTCTGATGTCCAATATTACTCATGAGACTGACAAAATTATTTTCAATAAATAGTATATGATGTTAAAAAGATTTGGTCTTTGGGGGCAGTATGTTGACTTGGTTACATAAGCTCCACAAGAGACCAAAAGATAATTAAGTTCCACTTTTTCCCTGTAATTATGTTAACTTGATCTGAAAAGTTTTTAATGGTGATATATCGGTTTCTAAATCATATTTATTGATACTTATGGCAAATTTTATTCCACTTTTGCCTTGGATAAGCGATTAAAAAATATGAATATCGCTCCTATAAGTAAGCCAGGTCACTCCTCTAATCCAAATTTCTTCAAGCATGTGTGGGACGCTTCTACGATATGAATTGTGTTAAGACTTGATGTATTAGGAACTTTCCATCACTTACAAACAGTTCAAAAGGTGGGGCGAACCATTTAGCCACTACAATTCATCAAGTAACTCATGTTAAGTATGAGAATACAGTGCTAAGTAAACACTGATGACAGGGGAGATCATATCTCACAGTAGAAGTCCACTCCATGAGTTGAGTTATTTTTAATGTAAATTCATCTGTACAACTGCACACTAATGGTACTCCATTCTTTTGCATATGCCCCAGCTGTACACTTTGCCTTTCAATTTGCGACTGAGTTATTTTAATTATCATTATGTTGCATAAAGATGTCTCTTTGAAGTGAATTTCAAGTGTCTACGCTGCTCCACTGAGAAGTTATTAGGGTAAAACTGAATTATCCTTAATTTATGGACATGAGTGTATTTCAAAACAAGGCCATGGTCAGTGGATAATTTACACTGATTCTAAGAGCTATTTTGATACTTTAGATAGTTCACTGAAACAGGCTCATCCTTTTATTATGGAAATTTTAAAAATTGATAGCATGCTGTGTGAAAGAAATTTAAAAGTTCTTTTTTGTTGGATCCCAGCTCATATTGGGATCATGGGAAATGAACGCGCAGATATACTACTGTACGATCAGTTAGTGGACCTAGGAACACTTGGCTATTCCCTGACGATGCAAATCAAGTTTGTGAAACTACTCTGTCTCTCACTTGGCAGGCCACCTAGGATGCACAGACTTCGAACAAGCTGCGTTCGTTTCAGGCCCCTAATTTCGGATTCGCCCCAATACAGCAGTCCCGGAAAAAGAAAGTGCTCCTAAATCGTTTAAGAATAGGCCACACTTGTTTTACCCATGTCCATCCTCTGTTGGCAGAAGATGCCCCCACATACAATACATGTAGAGTAATGGTTTCTGTTGTACATGTTTTTAACGAATACCCATCTTGCAACACTGTAAGTCTACGGAATTTTAACATCCTTCTTCCTCCATTATGATTTTTTTGGGTCCCCACCGCATAAAAATCTTTTTAAATGTTTACTTGAAATTGGATTTTATAATTGCACTGAAAT
Organism: Linyphia triangularis; assembly: GCA_963978545.1. Lineage (NCBI taxonomy): Eukaryota > Metazoa > Arthropoda > Arachnida > Araneae > Linyphiidae > Linyphia > Linyphia triangularis. The sequence continues at coordinate 7,031,555 of OZ021726.1, forward strand.
ACATGTTTTTTAATTTTAAGAAAATAATTAGATAAGAATATTTTTTTTAATGAATTTGATTAGGATAAATAGATAATCATTGGTTTGGCGCAGTATGTCTCTTATGGAGCCCACGAGCCATTAAACTTCAACAAACAAAACTTTTCCAGTACCTGCTCCAAAACCTGCTCCTGCACCTGCTCCTTGTCCGTATCCGCCTAAAACCAGAAAATAAAACAAACATTTATATCTTAAACTTTAATTTAAAAGAGTTTTTGTTTTCTTTTAAAATATAATATTTATTTATTTAAAATGTAGTGCTACTTTCTTAAGTTAAAAAAGAGTATTTAGAATTTACAGTTAAATATGATTTCCAAAAAACTGAAAAAAAATCTCACTGGTAAGAATGAAATCAAATTTGATATGTATATTCATAAAAATGGAGAATTTGAATGGCAAAATAGAAAGTTTAAAACACAAATTCTTTCTTATGCCATCATATCATTTATGCATATTGAGTATATTACAGGTAAAATTCCTGTTTGTTCTGATCATTCACTTTTTGTACAGCCTTTTGAAAGTTAAACTCTAAATATAGACACCCTGTACTTTATGTTGCAAGAGTATGATTTTTAAAGAACAAGTAGAGCTTATTTTAAAAAGATATTTACAAAAATGTAATAAAAATTTAATCGATCAAAAGTTTAAATATTTCAAATTGATTAGTAGAGAGTAATTATGAGTGTTATAAAATGCCATTAACATTTTTTATCTCACATAATCCGTTACCTCCTGCTCTTTGTCCTTCCTCCTCTGGGAAATACATCTTTAGAACATGAGCTTTGCGAACCCGAGGTACCCTTACAGGGCATAGCAATTTTCTTTTCCTCTTTTTTTGTTAGACGGTACCGTATGACTGTTTTGTTAATTTTGGTTCTGTTCATTCATTTGATTTCATATTATTTCATACGTTTTTCGTTTTAGATTTTCAGTTATATTTCTGGATTTGGTTTTTTTACTTATATTTCAGGATTTAGTTATTTTGCTTACAGTTTGAGGTTCATTTATATGAATTTTTGTTGGATTTTACCAACTCCCTTGTTTGCAGTGCCTGCCAATAAAACAACATCTTCATCTCCACAAAATACAAGTTCTAAACCAGCATTGAAATACACAAATAAACCCGGAAAAGCACTTAAACTCAAAGTTCTGTTTAAAAAATAATAATAATAATAACAATAATTGAACCTGAAAACAATACCTTGGAATAGAAAATTTCTAATACTAAACCAACTGTTCCTGGTAAATCAGATTTGTAATCGGAAGAAGAGGCTATATCAGACTTTTCTGATTCCTGTGAAAAGGATGAAGATTTGGGTTTGGAGACTTCTATTAATCTCCTACCTAGGAACAAGTTCAAAGAAAGGCGGTCTGATAAAAACCATCTTAAAATGCAGTCTCCTCTCTCGGAATTTTCGCGATTTCCATATATTTTAGAAATATATGGAAGAATAGATATTTTAGAAATTTTAAAAATAGATAGCGCGCTGTGTGAAGGAAATGTTAAAGTTCTTTTTTTGTTGGATTCATAGTCACATGGGGATCATTGGAAATGAACATGCAGATACTACTGTACGATCAGTTAGTGGACCTAGGAACATTTGGCTATTCCCTGACGATGAAAATAAAGCTTGTGAAACTACTCTGTCTCTCACTTGGCAGGCCACCTAGGATGCACAGACTTCGAACAAGCTGCGTTCGTTTCAGACCCCTAATTTCGGATTCGCCCCGATACAGCAGTCCCGGAAAAAGAAAGTGCTCCTAAATCGTTTAAGAATAGGCCACACTTGTTTTACCCATGTGCATCCTCTGTTGGCAGAAGATACCCCCACATACAATACATGTAGAGTAATGGTTTCTGTTTTACATGTTTTTAACGAATACCCATCTTGCAACACTGTAAGTCTACGGAAATTTAACTTTATTCTTCCTACATTATGATTTTTTTGGGTCCCCACCACATAAAAATCTTTTTAAATGTTTACTTGAAATTGGATTTTATAATTACACTGAACTACTTGTTTTTTAATTTTAAGAAAATAATTAGATAAGAATATTTTTTTTAAATGAATTTGATTAGGATAAATAGATAATCATTGGTTTGGCGCAGTATGTCTCTTATGGAGCCCACGAGCCATTAAACTTCAACAAACAAAACTCTTCCAGTACCTTGTCCAAAACCTGCTCCTGCACCTGCACCTGCTCCTGCACCTGCTCCTTGTCCGTATCCGCCTAAAACCAGAAAATAAAACAAACATTTATATCTTAAACTTTGATTTAAAAGAGTTTTTGTTTTCTTTTAAAATATAATATTTATTTATTTAAAATGTAGTGCTATTTTGTTAAGTTAAAAAAGAGTATTTAGTATTTACATTTAAATATAAATTCCAAAAAACTGAAAAAAAAATCTCACTGGTAAGAATGAAATCAAATTTGATATGTATATTCATAAAAATGGAGAAATTGAATGGCAAAATAGAAAGTTTAAAATACAAATTCTTTCTTATGCCATATCATTTATGCATATTGAGTATATTACAGGTAAAATTCCTGTTTGTTCTGATCATTCACTTTTTGTACAGTCTTTTGAAAGTTAAACTCTAAATATAGACACCCTGTACTTTATTTTGCAAGAGTATGATTTTTAAAGAACAAGTAGAGCTTATTTTAAAAAGATATTTACAAAAATGTAATAAAAATTTAATCGATCAAAAGTTTAAATATTTCAAATTGATTAGTAGAGAGTAAATATGAGTGTTATAAAATGCCATTAACATTTTTTATCTTACATAATCCGTTACCTCCTGCTCTTTGTCCTTCCTCCTCTGGGAAATACATCTTTAGAACATGAGCTTTGCGAACGAGAGGTACCCTTACAGGGCATAGCAATTTTCTTTTCCTCTTTTTTTGTTAGACGGTACCGTATGACTGTTTTGTTAATTTTGGTTCTGTTCATTCATTTGATTTCATATTATTTCATACGTTTTTCGTTTTAGATTTTCAGTTATATTTCTGGATTTGGTTTTTTTACTTATATTCCAGGATTTAGTTATTTTGCTTACAGTTTGAGGTTCATTTATATGAATTTTTGTTGGATTTTATCAACTCCCTTGTTTGCAGTGCCTGCCAATAAAACAACATCTTCATCTCCACAAAATACCATTTCTAAACCAGCATTGAAATACACAAATAAACCCGGAAAAGCACTTAAACTCAAAGTTCTGTTTAAAAAATAATAATAATAATAATAATAATTGAACCTGAAAACAATACCTTGGAATAGAAAATTTCTAATACTAAACCAACTGTTCCTGGTAAATCAGATTAGTAATCGGAAGAAGAGGCTATATCAGACTTTTCTGATTCCTGTGAAAAGGATGAAGATTTGGGTTTGGAGACTTCTATTAATCTCCTACCTAGGAACAAGTTCAAAGAAAGGCGGTCTGATAAAAACCATCTTAAAATGCAGTCTCCTCTCTCAGAATTTTCGCGATTTCCATATATTTTAGAAATATATGGAAGAATAGATATTTTAGAAATTTTAAAAATTGATAGCGCGCTGTGTGAAGGAAATGTTAAAGTTCTTTTTTTGTTGGATTCATAGTCACATGGGGATCATTGGAAATGAACACGCAGATACTATTGTACGATCAGTTAGTGGACCTAGGAACATTTTACTATTCCCTGACGATGAAAATAAAGCTTGTGAAACTACTCTGTCTCTCACTTGGCAGGCCACCTAGGATGCACAGACTTCGAACAAGCTGCGTTCGTTTCAGACCCCTAATTTCGGATTCGCCCCGATACAGCAGTCCCGGAAAAAGAAAGTGCTCCTAAATCGTTTAAGAATAGGCCACACTTGTTTTACCCATGTGCATCCTCTGTTGGCAGAAGATACCCCCACATACAATACATGTAGAGTAATGGTTTCTGTTGTACGTGTTTTTAACGAATACCCATCTTGCAACACTGTAAGTCTACGGAATTTTAACATCCTTCTTCCTCCATTATGATTTTTTTGGGTCCCCACCGCATAAAAATCTTTTTAAATGTTTACTTGAAATTGGATTTTATAATTGCACTGAAATACATGTTTTTTAATTTTAAGAAAATAATTAGATAAGAATATTTTTTTTAATGAATTTGATTAGGATAAATAGATAATCATTGGTTTGGCGCAGTATGTCTCTTATGGAGCCCACGAGCCATTAAACTTCAACAAACAAAACTTTTCCAGTACCTGCTCCAAAACCTGCTCCTGCACCTGCTCCTTGTCCGTATCCGCCTAAAACCAGAAAATAAAACAAACATTTATATCTTAAACTTTAATTTAAAAGAGTTTTTGTTTTCTTTTAAAATATAATATTTATTTATTTAAAATGTAGTGCTACTTTCTTAAGTTAAAAAAGAGTATTTAGAATTTACAGTTAAATATGATTTCCAAAAAACTGAAAAAAAATCTCACTGGTAAGAATGAAATCAAATTTGATATGTATATTCATAAAAATGGAGAATTTGAATGGCAAAATAGAAAGTTTAAAACACAAATTCTTTCTTATGCCATCATATCATTTATGCATATTGAGTATATTACAGGTAAAATTCCTGTTTGTTCTGATCATTCACTTTTTGTACAGCCTTTTGAAAGTTAAACTCTAAATATAGACACCCTGTACTTTATGTTGCAAGAGTATGATTTTTAAAGAACAAGTAGAGCTTATTTTAAAAAGATATTTACAAAAATGTAATAAAAATTTAATCGATCAAAAGTTTAAATATTTCAAATTGATTAGTAGAGAGTAATTATGAGTGTTATAAAATGCCATTAACATTTTTTATCTCACATAATCCGTTACCTCCTGCTCTTTGTCCTTCCTCCTCTGGGAAATACATCTTTAGAACATGAGCTTTGCGAACCCGAGGTACCCTTACAGGGCATAGCAATTTTCTTTTCCTCTTTTTTTGTTAGACGGTACCGTATGACTGTTTTGTTAATTTTGGTTCTGTTCATTCATTTGATTTCATATTATTTCATACGTTTTTCGTTTTAGATTTTCAGTTATATTTCTGGATTTGGTTTTTTTACTTATATTTCAGGATTTAGTTATTTTGCTTACAGTTTGAGGTTCATTTATATGAATTTTTGTTGGATTTTACCAACTCCCTTGTTTGCAGTGCCTGCCAATAAAACAACATCTTCATCTCCACAAAATACAAGTTCTAAACCAGCATTGAAATACACAAATAAACCCGGAAAAGCACTTAAACTCAAAGTTCTGTTTAAAAAATAATAATAATAATAACAATAATTGAACCTGAAAACAATACCTTGGAATAGAAAATTTCTAATACTAAACCAACTGTTCCTGGTAAATCAGATTTGTAATCGGAAGAAGAGGCTATATCAGACTTTTCTGATTCCTGTGAAAAGGATGAAGATTTGGGTTTGGAGACTTCTATTAATCTCCTACCTAGGAAAAAGTTCAAAGAAAGGCGGTCTGATAAAAACCATCTTAAAATGCAGTCTCCTCTCTCGGAATTTTCGCGATTTCCATATATTTTAGAAATATATGTCTTATCTCCATTGATGTAGAGGGCGCTGCTTATGTAATCCCCTAGCGGCGACTTCGTCGCCAGAGAGAGAGTATGATTGAAGGAGTGGAGGTGAACGGACGTGGAAGTAGCCTCTCCTAGTTTAGGTTGGCTTCTAGACCGCGAGGTTGCGGGTTCGAGTCCCGTGTAGGCATGGGTGTTTGTAAATGTATGTTGGTTTGTTAAATGACGAAATGTTTCGGCGCATTATAGCCCTCGTGTTGCTGACGGCGCCAGATAATCTGAATACAACCAACCTAGTTTAGGTTTAAGAACCTATTTCTATCTTTTGCACGAATAAACCTGCTGTCCATTTAATTGGCCTCTTTCACTTTTACCCCTTCATCATACAACATGGGGGCTCGCCGTGCTTTTTACCCGCGAGAATGCGATGAAAAAAATATTTAAAAAACTGCACTTCCACGCATACAGAGGTCAAACCAAAATCCTCTTCACGAATTACCGCAGCAGTCAGCGACCACCAGTGGAATCTACAAATAAAAGGAAAACTCATCAACCAACGTCGTCATTATACAACTGCATAACACTCGCTTCGCCGAACAAGTCCCACTTCAGCCGTCAAGCAGAAGTTCAACGAAGCTAGCATCGTTATTCCACATAGCCAGCAAGAATACAGAATCCTGAGCCAACTCGAACCTGCAACCACAACACTGTCGCTTCGCCGAACAAGTCCCACTTCAGCCGTCAAGCAGAAGTTCTACGAAGTCAGCAAAGTTATTCCACGTCGACCAACTACTACGAACCAGAAACCAGAAGCAACGAGTACTCTTCGAAAGAGCAACAACATAAAATGGATACAACTCCAAAAGCGAAGTAAAATCAAGAAACGCAGATAGGATCCATCTTATTATTAATTATGTTTAAAAATATCAAAAAGCAAGATCTCGTATTTGTCGCCGCTGAGTTAAATATTGTTGTACCGGATGGTGCCACAATTCTAAAATTAAAATACGTCATTGAAAAAAGTGAAATTTTCGTTAAAGATCCAGATTTCGGTCAAGATTTAATAACAACAGTTGTAGCTGAAAGAAAAACCCAAGAGGCTGATAGAAAAACCCAAGAGGCTAATGAAAAGCAAAAAGAAATCGAAAAAATTAAGAATGAAAATCAAAAAGAAATCGAAAAAATTAAGTTTGAAAATCAAAAAGAAATCGAAAAAATTAAACTTGCACAGTTAGATGCTAAAATAAAACTAGCTCATTTAAAGAACAAAATCCAAATTCCAGTAACTGCAGAACCCTCTGATATTATTTGTGCTAACTCAATAACACCAACTAATGTAAACGAAAGCATAAAAACACAAGACCCATTTCCGATTGAAAACCGATTCGAAATCCGCACGGAAAAAAAATGCTATGTTGCTTTAAAAAAGGATTCGGAATATATCACTTTTCCTGCAGGAAGAAATAACGAAATTTTAAATACTTCGCAAATCCTTCCGATTCCCGAAACGCAAAATGACACGTGTCAAGGTCATACAAAGGATAACTCAACGGAAAAAATAAGTTCTTCGTTGATGGGGGCGGGGCTTAATGTCCCCATGAGAAAAGATGAACGATCATTGGAAGATCTCGATGAAGTGTGTGTTGTAACAGAAGACTTAGAAAAAAGCCAACCAGCAGAAGCACATGGTCCAGAATGTAAACAAATTGAAACACGTGGTGCATGTAAACAAACAGAAGAGAATTTTTTTCTGTTTACAATTGGGGATAGCGTGAGTTTAAGCGAAGCGGATTTCTTGCACATTAACGACGATAATTTACGGAATACTGTTATGAATATGGTCAAGATTTACAAACCAAAGAAAATGGAAAGTACAAATTTTCAAATGAAGCTTTTCCTACCAGTTGAAACTCCAATCTTCAAGCCAAAATACATCGATGGAATAATTTCCGAAAGTACTTATGACTTATGCAACTCACCGTCTGCTATTCAAAGATTTATGCAGATTGTTTTTCGTGAACTTTTAGTAGCTAAAATATTAATCTTTATGATGAAGTGCTGGGAAGATACTTAAGTTTCTTCAATTTTCTTCTACAAGAACTTTTTACAGAAGAGACCTTTTTTTTTCTTTTCATGAACTTTTGAATGAAGAGACTTTTTTTTCTTTTTATGAACTTTTGAAAGAAGAGACTTTTTTTCCCTTTCTACAAACTTTTCATGGTGCAAGAACTTTTTAAACAGACTTTAAATTTTTAAGAACCACACGTTGTGATCTTCAAGACATTAATGTTATTTAAATTTTATTATTGTGCTGTATTTTTCAATATCTTTATTTACAGGTTTAGTATATATCAATGAGTCGGTGGTCCTCCTCAATCAGGATGGCGGAGTGTCTTATCTCCATTGATGTAGAGGGCGCTGCTTATGTAATCCCCTGGCGGGGACTTCGTCGCCAGAGAGAGAGTATGATTGAAGGAGTCTAGGTGAACGGACGTGGAAGTAGCCTCTCCTAGTTTAGGTTTAAGAACCTATTTCTATCTTTTGCACGAATAAACCTGCTGTCCATTTAATTGGCCTCTTTCACTTTTACCCCTTCATCATACAACATATATGGAAGAATAGATATTTTAGAAATTTTAAAAATAGATAGCGCGCTGTGTGAAGGAAATGTTAAAGTTCTTTTTTTGTTGGATTCATAGTCACATGGGGATCATTGGAAATGAACACGCAAATACTATTGTACGATCAGTTAGTAGACCTAGGAACATTTGGTTATTCCCTGACGATGAAAATAACGCTTGTGAAACTACTCTGTCTCTCACTTGCCAGGATGAACAGACTTCGAACAATCTGCGTTCGTTTCAGACCCCTAATTTCGGATTCGCCCCGATACAGCAGTCCCGGAAAAAGAAAGTGCTCCTAAATCGTTTAAGAATAGGCCACACTTGTTTTACCCATGTGCATCCTCTGTTGGCAGAAGATGCCCCCACATACAATACATGTAGAGTAATGGTTTCTGTTGTACGTGTTTTTAACGAATACCCATCTTACAACACTGTAAGTCTACGGAATTTTAACATCCTTCTTCCTCCATTATGATTTTTTTGGGTCCCCACCGCATAAAAATCTTTTTAAATGTTTACTTGAAATTGAATTTTATAATTGCACTGAAATACTTGTTTTTTAATTTTAAGAAAATAATTAGATAAGAATATTTTTTTTAATGAATTTGATTAGGATAAATAGATAATCATTGGTTTGGCGCAGTATGTCTCTTATGGAGCCCACGAGCCATTAAACTTCAACAAACAAACAAAACTCTTCCTGTACCTTGTCCAAAACCTGCTCCTGCACCTGCTCCTTGTCCGTATCCGCCTAAAACCAGAAAATAAAACAAACATTTATATCTTAAACTTTGATTTAAAAGAGTTTTTGTTTTCTTTTAAAATATAATATTTATTTATTTAAAATGTAGTGCTATTTTGTTAAGTTAAAAAAGAGTATTTAGCATTTACAGTTAAATATCAATTCCAAAAAACTGAAAAAAAAAATCTCACTGGTAAGAATGAAATCAAATTTGATATGTATATTCATAAAAATGGAGAATTTGAATGGCAAAATAGAAAGTTTAAAATACCAATTCTTTCTTATACCGTATCATTTATGCATATTGAGTATATTACAGGTAAAATTCCTGTTTGTTCTGATCATTCACTCTTTGTACAGTCTTTTGAAAGTTAAACTCTAAATATAGACACCCTGTACTTTATGTTGCAAGAGTATGATTTCTAAAGAACAAGTAGAGCTTATTTTAAAAAGATATTTACAAAAATGTAATAAAAATTTAATCGATCAAAAGTTTAAATATTTCAAATTGATTAGTAGAGAGTAATTATGAGTGTTATAAAATGCCATTAACATTTTTTATCTTACATAATCCGTTACCTCCTGCTCTTTGTCTTTCCTCCTCTGGGAAATACATCTTTAGAACATGAGCTTTGCGAACCCGAGGTACCCTTACAGGGCATAGCAATTTTCTTTTTTTTCTTTTTTTGTTAGACGGTACCGTATGACTGTTTTGTTAATTTTGGTTCTGTTCATTCATTTGATTTCATATTATTTCATACGTTTTTCGTTTTAGATTTTCAGTTATATTTCTGGATTTGGTTTTTTTACTTATATTTTCAGTTATATTTCTGGATTTGGTTTTTTTACTTATATTTCAGGATTTAGTTATTTTGCTTACAGTTTGAGGTTCATTTATATGAATTTTTGTTGGATTTTACCAACTCCCTTGTTTGCAGTGCCTGCCAATAAAACAACATCTTCATCTCCACAAACTACAATTTCTAAACCAGCATTGAAATACACAAATAAACCCGGAAAAGCACTTAAACTCAAAGTTCTGTTTAAAAAATAATAATAATAATTGAACCTGAAAACAATACCTTGGAATAGAAAATTTCTAATACTAAACCAACTGTTTCTGGTAAATCAGATTTGTAATCGGAAGAAGAGGCTATATCAGACTTTTCTGAATCCTGTGAAAAGGATGAAGATTTGGGTTTGGAGACTTCTATTAATCTCCTACCTAGGAACAAGGTCAAAGTAAGGCGGTCTGATAAAAACCATCTTAAAATGCAGTCTCCTCTCTCGGAATTTTCGCGATTTCCATATATTTTAGAAATATGTGGAAGAATAGATATTTTAGAAATTTTAAAAATAGATAGCGCGCTGTGTGAAGGAAATGTTAAAGTTCTTTTTTTGTTGGATTCATAGTCACATGGGGATCATTGGAAATGAACACGCAGATACTATTGTACGATCAGTTAGTGGACCTAGGAACATTTGGTTATTCCCTGACGATGAAAATAAAGCTTGTGAAACTACTCTGTCTCTCACTTGGCAGGCCACCTAGGATGCACAGACTTCGAACAAGCTGGGTTCGTTTCAGGCCCCTAATTTCGGATTCGCCCCGATACAGCAGTCCCGGAAAAAGAAAGTGCTCCTAAATTGTTTAAGAATAGGCCACACTTGTTTTACCCATGTGCATCCTCTGTTGGCAGATGATGCCCCCACACATGTAGAGAAATGGTTTCTGTTTTACATGTTTTTAACGAATACCCATCTTGAAACACTGTAAGTCTACGGAATTTTAACATTATTCTTCCTCCATTATAATTTTTTTGGGTCCCCACCGCATAAAAATCTTTTTAAATGTTTACTTGAAATTGGATTTTATAATTGCACTGGAATACTTGTTTTTTAATTTTAAGAAAATAATTAGATAAGAATATTTTTTTTTTAAATGAATTTGACTAAAATAAATGGATTATCATTGGTTTGGCGCAGTACGTCTCTTATGGAGCCCACGAGCCATTAAACTTCAACAAACCAACAAACCTTGTCCTGCACCTGCTCCTAAATCTATTCCTAGACCTACGTTTGCACCTAATCCTAAACCTTCTCCTTCACCTGCTTCTAAATCTGTTCCTACACCTGCTCCTGCTCCTTGTCCGTATCCACCTAAATCAGAAAATAAGACAACCATTAATATCTTAAACTTTGATTTAACAGAGTTTTTCTTTTCTTTTAAAATATAAAATTTACTCATTTAAAATGTAGTGCTACTTTCTTAAGTTAAAAAAGAGTACTTAGTACTTACAGTTAAATCTCAATTCCAAAAAACTTTTAAAAAAAATCTCACTGGTAAGAATGAAATCAAATTTGATGTGTATATTCATAAAAATGGAGAATTTGAAAGGCAAAATAGAAAGTTTAAAATACCAATTTTTTCTTATGCCGTATCATTTATGCATATTGAGTATATTTCAGGTAAAATTCCTGTTTGTTCTGATCATTCCCTTTTTTTTACATCTTTTGAAAATTAAACTCTATTTATGGAAACCCTGTACTTTATATAGTGCAAGTGTGATTTTTGAGAAACAAGTAATGCACATTTAAAAAGATATTTGCAAACATTTAAGAGAATAAATTTTGAATACTTAAAATTGATAAGTAGAGAGTAAATATGAGTATTATAAAATGTTATTAAAAAAAATTTATCTCACTTCTTGCTCCCTGTCCGTATCCAGCACCTGAAAATATGTCAAAGTTAAGTATCGTATATGTTAATCAAATAAGTTAAGTATCTTTTTTTGAATTGTAGTCCTAATTTCTGGAATTGTTAAAGAGTGTTTATAATAAAGTTTCAATTTTAAAAAGCTGGGAAAAAAATCACTGGTAAAATTGAATTGCAATTTGACATTCTATCTATTAAGAAGTGGGAATGGTATGCTTAAAACTAAGATTGAAACAGCAATATTTTCTTACACCATACCGTTTATGTATTTTGAGTATATTGTTACGAATTTTTGTATATTTGTAAATATTTCGTGGTGTTAATTTTGTAAATAGGAAAATTTATGTACATTTTGCATAAGGCAATGCAATAGTTCGTCTTTAGTTTGTTTCCCCGCAATGTGTGTCTCGATGCTTGATAACGGGTTTTACAGAGGTAACGTTGGGAAGCGAGTGTTACAAGGAGCAGGGCATTTAACATTATAGTAATGGCAATATCGCCAAATTGGCGAGATATAGCCAAGTTGGCGACGGTTTTGGCGACTGATTTTTGTCGCCAAACTTGGGGACCATTTGGCGACATTTTCTGTCCCAATGTACATGTATAGGACTTTTCGACTACGATCTGGAAAGTTCTCCAAATATCTACCTCTAGAAATTTCACGTACGTTCGCCTCCCCTATTAAAGCTCAAGAGAGCGGGTGATGGAGTTAGTTGATTTTGAGTCACTGAATTAGTTGACTGAGTGAGTTAGTCAGCTAGGTTAGTCAGAAATTGACTGAGTTGAGTCAGTGAGTTGACTGGAATTACTGTATTGAGATACTGAGTCTCAGTGAGCATTCAGAGAGTTCCGAAAGTGAACTGTATTGTATTGTCTTTTGCATTGATTTAGCAGTTGTGTTGTCAAGTTTTTAACTGCTGTTTTGTGCTCTATTGTTGTGAAAAGAGCTGTATTGTGTCTACTAGAACGAGTAGTTCTGGAGTTGTAAAGAAATCTGTGAAAGGTTATATCGGAATAAATTTCTGCAAGTTTTAATCTGCTTTGGTCTCAAATCTTTCGAACACGTCCACGCAACAATATACAGGTAAAATTTCAGTTGATTCTTATTATTTGGTGTAGGTTTATACAGATTTTAACAGTTAAACTTTAATTATGGACCCTCTGTATTCTACAAGGTCCGGCTATTCATTTCCAGGACTGACGTAACTGTAGGAGAACGAAAAGCCGGAAGATGGCGCTAATGATTGCATATTGAAGAGCGTTTTCTTGCGCATGTGCAATGCAATCGGCGCCCTTCTGAAGTAAGTGGTTCTCGTAGAAAGGGGCATTAAAACGTAGCTCTTAAATTCTTGTTGTCGAAGTGAAAATGGAGCAAAGAATTAACATTAAAATTTGCTTCAAATTGGGTATCCTATCCAGGTACGCAGGGTAAGTATCAGCTTTGTCGATAAGTTCGCCACATGCGTCTAGTCTCAATTGCTTTTGTTCGTCCCTTAAATAGTGAGGAACGAATCTGGGGAAAATCTTGCGTTTGCCTAGGTCTTGCGTCAAAATTCACCGAACCGTCTCTTTGTCCATGTTCAATTCATCGGCGAGTACTCGAATAGTCAATCGACGATCACATTTCACCATATCGCGAACTTTTCAATTGCTTCCTGCATCCACGGGACTCGAACACGCAACCTCGCGGTCTAGAACTTGCCATCAGGAACACTTTTAATTGACTTTCTCACCAATTATCATTCAACAAAGGGTTTTTAAGAGAATTTTTAAAAGAGTTTTTCTATTTAAGGAAATATCAAAATAATCAAATTATTTGATGCAGAAATTTTAAATTTTGTAAAGGAGCTAATATCCTAGATGTATATCTTTAAAATTATCAGAACAATAACCAATCAAAAAAGGGTTTTTAAGAGAATTTTTAAAAGAGTTTTTCTATTTAAGGAAATATCAAAATAATCAAATTATTTGATACAGAAATTTTAAATTTTGTAAGGGAGCTAATATCCTAGATGTATATCTTTAAAATTATCAGAACAATAATCAATCAAAAAAGGGTTTTTAAGAGAATTTTTAAAAGAGTTTTTCTATTTAAGGAAATATCAAAATAATCAAATTATTTGATTCAGAAATTTTATATTTTGTTAAAGGAACTAATATCCTAGAAATATATCTTAAAAATTAGAGGAACAATAACCAATCAAAAATGTGTTTTTAGGAGAATTTTTAAAAGAGTTTTTCTATTTAAGGAAATATCAAAGTAATCAAATTACTCGATACAGAAATTTTATATTTTGTTAAAGGAACTAATATCCTAGAAATATATCTTAAAAATTGGCGGAACAATAACCAATCAAAAATGTGTTTTTAGGAGAATTTTTAAAAGAGTTTTTCTATTTAAAGAAATATCAAAGTAATCAAATTATTTGATACAGAAATGTTATATTTTGTTAAAGGAACTAATATCCTAGAAATATATCTTAAAAATTGGCGGAACAATAACCAATCAAAAATGGGTTTTTAGGAGAATTTTTAAAAGAGTTTTTCTATTTAAGGAAATATCAAAGTAATGAAATTACTTGATACAGAAATTTTATATTTTGTTAAAGGAACTAATATCCTAGAAATATATCTTAAAAATTAGCGGAACAATAACCAATCAAAAATGGGTTTTTAGGAGAATTTTTAAAAGAGTTTTTCTATTTAAGGAAATATCAAAGTAATCAAATTACTCGATACAGAAATTTTATATTTTGTTAAAGGAACTAATATCCTAGAAATATATCTTAAAAATTGGCGGAACAATAACCAATCAAAAATGGGTTTTTAAGAGAATTTTTAAAAGAGTTTTTCTATTTAAGGAAATATCAAAATAATGAAATTATATGATACAGAAATTTTAAATTTTGCTAAGGAGTTAGCTTAGGTAATTTAATTTAAGAGGTGCGTAATTTATTTATTTTTTAAAATTCATTAATTTTGATTAATTTAATTTTTTTTTATTTCACACACAAACAAATGGCTAACTAATACTTTTTCTAAATGTCCACTCCTGCTTTCAACATTGCATATCAAGCCAATTTCAGAATATAAAACGCATGTTTTCAACCCGCATAATTTAGTATGGATAACTTACATTGCATAAGTTTATTCGGAATATATTCTATGAATTACTACACAATATGAGTTCTTTATTATTACTAAATAGTTTTAAGTTGCTCAAATGTGATGGAGTATTAATTTTTAAAAAGTAATTTTTACCAGTTTTGTAACAATATTCTACATTTGTTTCTTCATCGAAATTAAACCTAAAGTCGTTGTCAGATTATAATGCATAAAACATCATAACGATCATTCTTTAAATAAATCTAACTTTAATAAACGCTTATGTAGAACTTTCTTAATAGACTGAGAGGCGGCTGTAATTTTTGGACCCCATCGTACATCATTCTGAATTTTTTATAGAAATTAGAGAAAAGTGAGTAGATTACGAATTCACTGGTCTGCCGTGGCAAAATTTGCCAAAACTGGTCAAAAATCGACTTTTAATAAGTTGAACTAAATCCAATTGCCAAATGTGCCATAACTTGCCAAATAATGAGCATTTTTTTTTTTATTTAGTAACCCTCACTCTTTAATTTTCAATTAAGAAGGTTGCAGACGATTCAGATATCTGGCGACGGTCTACTTGCATCTATTAAAACGGAGCCAAGTTGGCAATAAACATTACGTCACTGATGACGTAACTAATGTCCCCAATTTGGCTTACTTTTAAAAGATAAAAGTTTTCCGAGCCAGAGATCAGAAATCTTTTGCGCTTTTTCTCATTGAAAATCAAAATGCAGTGGGTTGCCAGACGAAAAAGTTTGTTCTCTTTTTGGCAAGGTATGACATATTTGGCAATCGGATTTTAGTTCGACTCATTCCAAGTCGATTATTGATCAGTTTCGGCCATTTTTGCCACGGCAGACCAGTGGATTCCTAATCTACTCACTCTTCTCCAATTTCTATAAAAAATTCAGAATTATGTTCGATGAGGTCTAAAAATTGCAGTCGCCTCTCGGACGATAATAAATCCCTGTATTTACACTATTAAGGTATTTCTGAAAGCTTATGTTCTAAAACTTAATTAACAAAACATTTTCACATATTAATCGAGTCTAAAAATTAAATTAA